>CAUYQG010045246.1:0-10467 GCA_963574415.1 Tarsius wallacei | reverse complement strand
GGTCCACAAAGGCACAACTACTTTCATAACAGTAAGACTTTATTATTCTCAACAAGATCCTAGCAAACCGAATCCAACAACACATCTCACTCAGTCGCCCAGACTGGAGTGCAGTGGCCGCTCCAGACCACCGCAGCCTCGACCTGCTGGGCTCAGGCGATCTTTCCGCCTCAGCCTTCCAAGTAGCTGGAACTACAGGCACGCGCTACCACGCCCAGCTAATTTTTGATTTATTGTAGAGATGAGGTCTCGCCAAGTTGCCCAGGCGGGTCTTGAACCTGTGGGCTCAGGCAATCCACTCACCTCAGCCTCCCCAAGCGAGGGATTACAGGCTGACCCACTGAGCCCGGCTTCTCCTGCTTTTATTACAACAGCCTGGGCACGCAGGGAGTGTGATACCCATGAAGGCCATCAAAGTCATGTGGTATCTTGACAGCATCTGCCAGGACCACAGGATCAAAAGGAGCTGAATAGGCAGGACCCCTTCCAGACCATAGGATCCCTTCTGGACCATAGGACTCCTTCTCTCAGATCACTTAGTAATCCACAGGATGTCGTCTGAGTGTGGGTAATCTTATTAAAGTTTCTGATGAAAAGATTATGTATTTTCCTTTTGATATAAGACTTAAAGACAGAGCCTCTGGGTGATTATCAAGTTGACATCAGGTGACACAAAGAGAGTAACAGCCTCAAGTCTTCCCGACATGCATAAGACATCCTTGCCTACGTGGCTTATTCATGACACTTCAGAGCAAAGGCTACATCATCATCATGAGTACAAGGAAGGATTGGTTGTGTAGCCTCACACTGATTATAAATTGAATGACACTTTTCAATAGTAAAAAGAAGAAAGAGCCTCTGTTCTGAGATACAAAAGCAATGGTAGGTTTTTATTTTGTTATAGCAAATGGTATGTGATCTCAGAAGATGTATTAGTTGGTCAGAATAGGGTGGGGTTTGAAGACTCATTTTCATCTTATTAGGAAAGTTTTCTTTTTTTTTTTAACCTTGGAGGGTGTGAGGAATATAGAAGAAAAAAGTCAAATAGAAAATAGGATTGTTCTGAGAATTTTCCATTTTTATGTATATCCCCTCTCCCATTCCTCTCTAGAAGACCATTCTAACATCCACAAGAAAAGAGATGTCTCATGGGCTATAGTAAATACTGACAATTCTTTTTTTATTTTTATTTTTTCGGTTTCAAATTTTCATTAACTGGAAAAATTTTCGACCCATTATTAAATTGATTTTTTAAAATTACTGAATGCATTCTCTGTGCAAGGCACTAGCTCAACCAAAAGACGAGGAAGACTTGGTATTTTAACACTCTCTCCCCCCACCCAAAGAAAAGGAAAAACATAATGACAAACACAAGGTCTGACGCCAATAAGCACCATAAGACATGTATAAACCAGGTATTACAGAATGCAGAGAAAGTGGTAGTGTTTTGCTTCATAGAAGGGACATGGGAAGAAGGCATTAGACAATCCAAGGTAGTCCACTGAACCTGTTGAGGTAGAAAGCACAACTTAGTAAAAAGCACAAAGATCTACAAGGCCAGAAGGTACAGGGAGGGGAGAGACAGTAAGACAGATGTGGTCCCACCATGGGCTCAGGAGGCAATGAGGTAGATGAGGCTCAGAAGACATATTAGATATGGAAGACCACAATAAAGAGATTGAGTGTGCTTGTGCTCCCTTCTCCCTTTCCCTCTGGCCAATGGTGTCTCCTGACATTCTTTTAATGAAACAAAGTTATCATTTTGTTTTAAAGAAAATAACTCCAGGGAACTTGTGAATAATACATTGGTGAAGAGGCAGTTCAAATGCAAGAGTAATGGGTTCAGAAGTTACTGTAAAAGTGCTTGTAAGAAATGGAAAGGATGAAAGAAAACTGGATTCCTGATGCACACAGACATTGGTCATATTGGGTGTGGCTACCGGTTGGTTGACTGGGAGGAGAGATGGGCCAGCTTTGATCCCTGAAGCTCTCACCTCCACACAAGGAGGAGAGCAGCACATGGAATGAAGGAGTGAGCAGACTTGAGCCATGATAAAATGCCAAAAGGCAATTCCGGCAAAGATACCTGGCAGGTCATTAGAAATATGATCACAAGCTAGACTTGGAAATCATTCAAAAACTACAAATAGTTGATGCCAAATAGATAAGATTATGGACAAGTATTTTTAAAGAAAGTGGCAGGAAATGAGCTCATCTCTATTTTTTTCAAATATATTCTAGTTCTTAGAGGAACTGGTTAACGCTTGTCTTTTATTTTTATTTATTTTTAATTTTTATTCTTCTTACTATTTTGTAGAGACAGTGTCTCACTATGATGCTTAGACTGGTCTCAAACTGCTAGCCTCAAGCAATCCTCCCACCTCGGTCTCCCAAAGCACTGGGATTACAAGCATGAGCCACCACGCTCACCCGAAATCTTCTCTTAAACATGTGTTTAAATAATGTTAAGTGTTGTCCTGTGGTAGCCTTCATCTTGTTAAATTCCCATCTCACAGAGAGAGTAGACAAAGGACTATGAAAGTCCCCCCAAAACTGGCCAAACCCCTCCAGCACATTCATCCTACTGCTGGGGACACTATGAGGAAAGTGATTGCAAGTTGTTGAAAGAATGGAAGAGATGGAAAAGATTATTTTAAGAAAAGATGAGGAAACACTGTGCACGAATGTAAAACTTGGAGCTAAAAAGAAAAAGTAGAGTGAGCATTATTTTTTTAAGTTAAAAAAATGGAAATAAAGAATACCCACTATCAAAGAACTCAGGAGATGCTCTGTCTCGGGGCTATAAAATAGTTTTACAGCCTGCACACTCTTGTTACAAAATAGCTCATTATGACATAATTTCATATACACAACACATAATAACCACATGGTTGCTATGAAATTGTTAGCCCGTTACGGGGCTATGAATCCTGTTTGCATGACATCACGATTATGAAGAGAGTTGACAGTGCTTCTCTTACTCCTCAGCATGGAGAGACCGTGTTCTTGCAGTAGGTAGGTAATAGCTGACTACAGATATGTTTTATTTTGCCCGATTGGTGTTTTATATGAAATACATTTTAAACATAGGTAATGGATTCAGAGTTTACATACAAGTCTTGACTTCAGGCTTGTTTTTAAGAATCATAGGATTGGTTATATCATTTCTTGATATAATGACTGGCTGCAGCTGAGCCAGGGCCACCTTCTTTTGACTGAGTTCTCCAGGATGCCACTCTCTATTGTCTCTCTGACTCAGAGACCAAGAATTCGTGCTGGTCTTGCCCGAACTATTTTCCTGATCTTAGGCCCAACTGGCTCATTTATTTTATATGGTCCCTGTAGGCATACCTCTGCTTTAATTTTAAAAATTCAAGGTGACTGCTAAGATTACTTTTGAATGAAGACCATCAGGATACAATGTCTAGATCTGTTTTAGGTCAGTCTAGATCAGGGGCACTGGCTGTATAGGATGCTTTCTGGAGGAAGCGAGGTCAGCAGGAAGCAGGCACAGAGATGGGAGGAGTGTTGTACCTTGGAAATGAAGAGAAAGGAAGTTCAAATGAACATGAGGTGAGCTCAGGCTATTTGCCCAAAATGACAGTGTGAAGGATATATTTGTCAGGTAGGATCAGACTGCAGGGTAGAAAGAGTAGGTATGTCTTTATCCTATAGAAAGCTTGAGGATTGGACTTCTGTGGAAAAAAAGGCAACAAAGAACAGGAACAGAATCCAATTCCTCTTAAAAGAACTGTTAAGAATAGGAGGGGCCGGGTTCAGTGACTTAGCCTGTAATCCCAGCCCTTTGGGAGGCCGAGGCGAGTGGATTGCCTGAGTCTGTGGGTTCGAGAGCAGCCCAGACAACTTGGCAAGACCTCGTCTCTACAATAAATAAATAAACAAATTAGCCAGGTGTGGTAGCACGCACCTGTAGTTCTAGCTACTTGGAAGGCTGAAGGGGAAGGATCGCCGGAGCCCAGCAAGTCGATGCTGTGTTGGCCATGAGTGTGCCACTGCACTCCAGCCTGGGTGATGGAGTGAGAATCCAACTCAAAAAAAAAAAAAAAATAGGGTGTTTGAGTTCAGGAATTCAAGATCAGACTAGGCAACAGAGTGAGACCACATCTCAACTAAAAATTTTTTAAAAATTATCTGGGCATGGTGGTGCATGGAGGTTGAGGATGCAGTGAGCTGAGCACTCCAGCCTGGGCATCAGAGTGAGAGCTCGATTAAAAATAAATAAATAAATAAAAATAGAAAAAGGGAAATAGACCTCAATCACATTCATTAGGTCTTCCTCCCTCCCTCCCTCCTCCTCTCCCTCCTCTTCCTCCCTCTCTTCTTTCTCTCCTTTCCTTTCTTCCTCCCCTTCCCACCCTATCCCATTCCCTCTCTTCCCTTCCTGCCCTCCCTTTCCTTCCTCTCCTTTCCTTTTTCTTTCTCCCCTTCTGCACTTCCTTACTTTCTGTCACTACCAGATGCTCCTGGCTCATCATGTATCTTCCCTGCCTGGCCTAGAATTAGCCATTTCTCCAAGGATCCCTTGTCTCTTTTATTAGAGAATGGTAGTAGAAACCAAGACCCGAGGGCTAGTACCCCCAGTTTCTAAAGTTGCCCAGAGACAGGGCAGTCTGTGGCCCATCTCTTCCACTCTTCTGGTGTTCTCCTCCACAAACGAATGTGCAGTCTCTCTTCCAGCTTTGCTTATGTTCCTCCGTTGTCTTCACATTTCTCCCCTGCCGAATCACCTTATGCTACTTCCTCTCTCTTGCCGCTTAACCAGGACAGTGTCCCTGTAGCTTCTAGCATTTGACCTTAACATATTGTGGGTTTTTATCTTCCTTTGAAATTTTAGCATTGGTCCTTATGCTGTGATACCTTCCCCTTCAGGCTCTGACCTTGAACCTTGTACATCTAAAGGGATGAAAAACACTTTCTTCCATTCAGAGACTATTCAGAGGACCTAAATAAATTTGACTGGCTACACTGAAAAATCTCTAAGGAGCTCAGAGTTTAAAAGAAATATAAAAGATAAAATAAGGTTCACAAAACCAGGAAATAACATAAAAGGGTGCCTACTCCTATAAGTAGACACAGCAGCATGGTGTAATGGTAAAAGACCATGAATCCCGGAGCCAGACTGCCTGTATTCAAAATTCAAACCTCGGTTCTCCCACCTTCTAGTTCTATGTCCTTGCACAAGCCATCAACTTCTTCTCTGCATTTCAGTTTCCATATAAACAAAGTAGAGATATTAATAATGGCCACCGAGGCTGGGTACAGTGGCTCATGCCTGTAATTCTAGCACTGTGGGAGACTGAGGCAGGAAGATTACTTGAAGCCACAAGTTTGAGACCAGGCGACATAGCGAGACCTTGTCTCTACAAAGAAATAAATATGCCAGGCATGGTGGGTGCATACCTGTAGTCCCAGCTACTCTGGAGGCTGAAGCAGAAGGATGTCCTGAGTCCCGGTTGAGGATGCAGTGAGCTGTGATTGTGTCACAGCACTCCAGCCTGAGTGGCAGAGACTCAAACTTAATAAATAAATAAATAAATAATGGTTGCCTAAAGTAATTGTTTTAGTGTCGACTGACTGAATATATATAAAGTGCTCAGAACAGTGCTTAAAACTGAGTAAATTCTATGTAAATGTTTATTATTGCTGCTATGAATTGTACCAGGGAAATTGAGAACTAGGACACAAGGCCACTAATTAATTATAAAGATATCGTTTTGCTTTGGTTTGGGTTGGGGTGCAGTGTTTATGATCTGTTTAGAGTAAGAACAGAGAAAGTTTAGGACTATTGCTTAAATAGAAGGTGTAATGAGACAGAGGAAGTGGAACTTGGTACTTTTTATTTTTTCTCACAAGAGAAATGATCTCCACTACAGAAGAACCACAACACACATGCTTATCAGGAAACATAAGCTCCAGATGGGAGAGAGGAGAATATGAGAGCAATTAGATTCTCTGAGTGAGTCTAAGGATCTGACCCAAATGTGTGCTATCCTGAGATACAGACAGGACTTGGAGAGATGATGGAGGTAGCACTGTTGGGAGTCTTTAAATAATTATGAAAACAGGTTCAGAAACTGGAGGTTGAGAAATGACAACTCAAATTTCAAAAAGGAGATAAGTAGTGAATTGTTGTCTTCAAAAAATGTTTGAAAAGTTAACATGAGACAGAGATTAGAACTTAGGTTTTCTTAATAAGAGCATAGAGTTACACTCCATAAGCATATGGAAGGAGGCAAATAGTTAACTTAAGAAAGAATTTCCTAAGAATTAGAGATGTGGAAGCATAGAAGAGACCGCATTGGAAAATTCTGAAATTTAAAGGAGATCATTCTTGGTCCATTCCAGGTCCACCTTTTCTCATTCATGTCTGAGTTGTTCATCAAGGAAAAAGGATTTGATAATCTAGTCAAATTTGAAGTCATTCATTTGAACACACTTTATCTTTCTTTCTTTTTTTTTTTTTTTTTTGAGTTGGAGTCTCACTCTGTCGCCCACACTGGAGTGCAGTGGCACGCTCCCGGCTACCGCAGCCTCGACCTGCTGGGCTCCGGCAATCCTTCTGCCTCAGCCTTCCAAGTACCTGGGACTACAGGTGCGCTACCACGCCCGGCTAATTTTTTTGATTTATTGTAGAGACGAGGTCTCGCTAAGTTGCCCAGGCGAGTCTCGAACCCGTGGGCTCAGGCAATCCACTCACCTCAGCCTCCCAAAGCGACACTTTATCTTTCGAAGATTTGCTGTATCTCTCAAAGCACAAAGACATGTGTTATTTCTCTTCTAGATACCACATGGTGTCAATCTTTCCTCTGCTTCCCCCACATACCACTGGATACATTTAGTCTTACCTGGTGTTAAGAAATAGATTTTTTTTTTGTTTGAGTCAGAGTCTCAACTCTGTCACCCAGACTAGAGTGCAATGGAATGCTCACAGCTACCACAGCTTTAACCTACTGGGCTCAGGTGATCCTTCTGGAACCACAGGCACACGCTACCACACCCAGCTAATTTTTTGATTTATTGTAGTGATGAGGTCTCCCCAATTTTCCCAGGCTGGTCTCAAAGCCCTGGGCTCAGGCAGTCCTCTTGTCTTGGTCTCCCAAAGTGATGGGATTATAGGCGTGAGCCACTGCACCCAGCTAAGAAATATGTTTTGAGGGGTGAAGAGGAGACTTTGGTTAGGCTTCAAGCCTAGGTATAGACTTTACCACAAGTTCTGCACTGAGGATAACAGCTTCCACAGCTATGAGTAACACAGTTCTTTGATACCCTTCCTGGCATATTACCAGTTTTCTCAAGAGCCTGACAAGAAAAGGAAGATGCTGGCATTCCCAGCTTCCCCTATTGAATACCATCAAATAGAGACAAAACCTTAACCTTTAGTGGGAGACCTGGTCATTGGAGCACAAGATCTTTTGTCAAGAATGTCCAGGAGAAAACTCCTACCCTGCACAGGAAATGGGACTAAGACATTCTTTATAATAAGCTATCTGATCACTGACCTGACTTTTTAAAGATGATATTGCACACAAAATCCCTGATCACATTTCTGCCACAACTGAATTTCGATCCCATATCTTCTGCACTACTGCTACCACACTGCAAAGAAGCTAGTGAGTTTATGCATCCTTGCAAAATCTATGTCTTTTTCTATTCAAAGTACATAGTTCTGAAACCTCACCTCACACTTCACTTATCTTTTCTCAATAACTATCTATTGATTTTAAAAATGGTCTTCTATGCTGTAGTTTCTTGTTTGAGTACTCAAATTTTAAAAGAATTAATGAATGTTTACACTGGGATTGGGGTGGGAGGAGATGCTCTGGAACCTTCTAATGGGCATCTTGGAATGGTAACCCTTGGTGTTAGATAGTGCATCTAAACACTTGTCTTCATGCCTTGAGGTTATTCTGATTGGTTCAATCTTTCCCTCTCCTTATATACTTTATACTCAAAAAAGATCCAAAAGACTGATTCAGGCTATGAATCAGTCATCAAGGTACCCAGAAAGAGCTACATCTTCTAAGACAAAGGCTGACCTTTACTTTTAACAAGTTGTCTCCAAACGTGAAGTGACACTAAGAGATAGGAAGACAAAAGTTAATGGGTCTGGTGGGGATGAGTCACCCAAACTGGGAAATAAAGTTTACATTTGATGATGATGATGATGATGATGATAATAATAATAATAATAATGAGACAGGAGGGAATTGTAAAAGAGAACTAAGGTTTGACTAATAACACTGCATTTACTATTTCTCGTGAATCTCAAGTGATTACTTGCATACTAAAAAACAATCATCTAACCCTCTTTGTCTGTTCTGTAGTATAAGAAGGAATAAAGAGAGAAATTTGTCCCTGGAGTGACATTTTCCTATGCAAACTAATGTAAATCACACATTTCAGTGTTGAAAGCTTGTCTGACAAGCATTTCCAAAGCACAAAACAAATCTTATAACAGGTTAACTTGCACTGGGCTGATGTTGGCAAAGGACTTTCAGTACTTCAGAGAAGGATGAAAAATAATTTTCCTATGAGGATAAAAAGTACCCAAATATAGTGGTGTGTTAAGGGATTAGTGCTAGCTTAAAGTATTCTTTCTTCTCACAACCAGGGATAATTTTTTTAAATCTAATCAAGGTGATAATTTAATTTTAATGCAAGTAGAAGAACTGAGAGTTTGCACAGAGTATAGAAAGAAGGACCAAGGGAGTAGAGAAACTGGATTTTCTCCCTGCCAGGTAGGGGATCCTTCTGGTAAGCTAGCATATATAATAGACCTACTGCTGTGTGCCCTAGCAGGTATGACTTTATATGGTCACATATAAAGTAAAGATACAAAGTTAAAACTTAGGGACATCTCAGTTCAGAATGTACTTGAGTACCAGCTATATATTAGTCATACTCATGTGTCTTGTTTCTTTTAAATCTCGTTGATTTTGGTATCTAAAACTTCCCTATTAGGCATCTTTTGCAGATGAAGCAAACTGAAACTTAGGAAACTTGAGCACTTTCATCAAGGTCACATAGCAGATACTTGGAAGGTCAAAGATTCAAGCTCATATCTTTCCAACTAGATCATGCCTTTCTAAACCATCAACTCACCTCTTTTTATAATGTATATTTCATGGATCAAAAAGAAATGAGGGAGACCCTTAAATCCATTGCCAGAAAAGGATGGATTATCTACAAAGCAGAATGCTAGGTACAGGAGAAAACATTAAAGAATAGTACAATAGGTCAGAAAAGAAAACCAAGCCCAGGATTGGTCCTCTTATGTACTGGGAAAAAGGCCCTTTCCTTCTGGTCCTGGACCATGAAGAAAATTATTGTCTTCAGATTTTCATAAACTAACTCTGAGCCTTGAATTGTCATTTTCTTTCTGAAGCCATAGAGGAATAATTGCTACTAATTTCAGAATGTTCTAGCTTAGCACTGCCCAATAGAAACATAATGTGAACCACATATGTAATTATGAACTTCCTAGGATTCACATTTAAAAATAGGACAAAGAAATATATTAAATTAATTTTAATAATATATTTTGTATAACCTAATCTATTAAAAATATTATCATTTCAACATCTAATTAACATAAAAGTTGTTAGTGAGATAATTTATATTTTATTTGATACTAAGTCTTTGCAATCTAGTGTATATTTTACACTTAACAGCACATTGCAATTCAGATGCATAATTTTCAACGCTTTAAGTGAAACATAGTTCTATTATAATAATACATTTGTGTTTCAGCTGAAGTATGCACAAAATGATGCCATTTATGTGGAAACAAGAATTGTTTCAAGTGTTGAACAAGCTTATACACACTTAATCTTGATATTGTCTAATGTAAAAAAAAGAAAGTAAAATTATCATGATGTCTAGAAGAAACCATGCCTGTTTAATAACCATAGACTTGTACCTAAAGGAAGCCCCATGGCACTCAGACGACCTCCAAGGCTGTATTTCATTATCTGTTATGTAAACCCCAAGGATTGTGGTCTGACTTTTTTTTCCCTTTCAGCCACCTTTTCTAAGCTTATCTCCCACAGGCCTTCAGGCCATCTTTCTTGAAGACCTGGACTCCTCTCTACCAAAGGAGAATTCCTTGAAGCCACAAAGTGATAAGAAAATGATGTTTAGAATGTAAGTTGCCAAAAAAAAAAAAAAAAAAAAGGTCACCATTCTCTAAATGCTGGAATTTCTTCTTGTGCTTTAGGCACTTGCATTACTTTTGATCAGGACTTATTTCATGAACGATCTTCAATTAAAAGGATGTAGAACCAAAAAGATAGGATATTTAAACCGGGCTCGGTGGCTCAGCCTGTAATCCCGCGCCTTTGGGAGGCTGAGGTGAGTGGATTGCCTGAGCCCGCGAGTTCGAGACCCGCCTGGGCAAGCAAGACCTCATCTCTACAATAAATCAAAAAATTAGCCAGGCGTGGTAGC
>CAUYQG010045245.1:0-34112 GCA_963574415.1 Tarsius wallacei | reverse complement strand
CAATAAATCAAAAAATTAGCCAGGCGTGGTAGCGCACGCCTGTAGTTCCAGCTACTTGGGAGGCTGAGGCGGAAGGATCACTGGAGCCCAGCAGGTCGAGGCTGCGGTGGCCGGGAGCGGCCACTGCACTCCAGTCTGGGCGTCAGAGCGAGACTCCAACTCAAAAAAAAAAAAAAAAGATCTTTGACAAAGGAGCAAAAACAAAGCAGTACTGCAAAATAGTCTTTTCAACAAATGGTGCTGGAACAACTTGACATTCACATGCAAATTTTAAAAAAAGAATCTGGACAGAGATCTTTTCGCAAAAAGAAAAAAAAAAAGAATCATAGGCCTAAATGTAAAATGCAAAAATATAAAACTTCTAGAAGATAACATAAGAGAAAAATCTAGATGACCTTGGGTATGGCAATGACATTTTAGATACAACATCAAGCACATGATCTACGAAAGAATACTGAAAAAGCTGGACTTCATTAAAAGTACAAAATTCTGCTTTGCTAAAGATGTTGTCAAGAGAATGAAAGACAAACTTGGAATATGTATTTGCAAAAACCATATCGAATATAGGACTGCTATCCAAAATAAACAAAGTACTCTTAAAACTCAACAATAAGAAAATAAATAACCCAATTAAAAATTAGGGAAAAGACCTGAACAGACACCCCCACCAATGAAGATATACAGATGAAAAATACATATATGAAAATATGCTCAACATCATATGTCATTAAAAAGTTGTAAATTAAAACAACGCTGAGATACCACTGCATACATATTAGCATAGCCAAAATCCAAGCCATTGACAATACTAAATGCTGACAAGAATGTGGAACAACAGGAACTCTCATTCATTTTTGGTGAGAATACAAAAAGGTACAGCCACTTGGGAACACAGCTTGCAAGTTTCTTATAAAACTAAATATATTCTTACCAAAAAATCCAGCCATTGCACTCATTTGTATTTACCCAAATGAATAGAAAACTTATGTCCACACAAAAACCTGTACACAACTGTTTATAGCAACTTTATTCATAATTGCCAAAATTTGAAAGCAACCATGATGACATATCCTTTCATCAGTAGGTGAAAGGATAAACTGTGATATGTCCAGACAATGGACTATTTTTCAGGACTAAAAAGAAATGCTATCCAGCACGAAAAAACTTGGAGGAAATTTAAATACTACTAAAGTGAAAGAAGGCAATCTCCACAGGCCACACATTCTTTGACTTCAACTATAGAACATTCTGGGAAAGGCAAAACTATGAAGACAGTAAAAAGAAGGCAAAGTTATGGAGACAGTAAAAAGATCAGTGGTTGCCAGGGGTTGGGGAGGGAGAGATGAATAGGGTTACAGAAGATTTTTAGGGCAGTGAAACTATTCTGTATGATACTATAATGTTGTATACAGGTCGTCACAAATTTGTCAAAATCCATAGAATGTCCAACACCAAGAGTGGACCTTAATGTAAACTATAGACTTTGGGGGATAATGATGTGTCAATGTAGGCTGATCAATTGTAACAAATGGACCACTTTGGTGCAGGATGGTGATGAGAGGGGAGGCTGTGCATGTAGGGACAGGGAGCATATGAGAAACCTCTGTAGCTCAATTTTTCTGTGAATCTAAAATTGCTCTAAAAAAGTAAAATACATTGAGTTTTTAAAAATTGAGAGGTGAGGACAAACACAAGATAGAGGGAAGAGCCTCTGTGAAATTTCTGAAGAATGGGAGTGAACCAAATCCTAAGCACCTGGGAAGAGACTAGATGGATAGAATTTCTATTTTAACAAGGGAGAAGGAATATATGGTTGATGAAGATGTAGTGATAGTCATATATTTGATAACAGGAAGATGGTGAGTAGTTCCTGTGTGAAATTTCAAGAATTGTCTCTCCTAACAGTGCACTAGAGACAAGGTCTGCAGCCTTCAATGTTTAAAAGAAAAGACCCACCTATGAGGTGCATGGAAACACCTTTATCTTCTCTCCAGGGCCATAAGAATGAAGTTCCAAACTAAATATAATCTAAATTACTATTCTAGCTAGGGACTTAGTCTTCCCAAGTAGTAAGTGAGGCAAATGTGCAGGCCTCAAGAGTATTATTTTGTAAAATAGGGCATTTATGGTTTCAGTAATTGGAAGTTATTGAAGGCTTGGGAAAAGGTAGTAAAGGTGCTTAAGTGGTTTGTTCTAGAGGGGTGTGTGTGTGTGTGTGTGTGTGTGTGTGTGTGTGTGTATGTGTGTGTGTGTTTCAACAAACATAAATCTAAATAGCCTTTACCAGTCAAAATAATATTTTAATTATCAGACATTACAGAGCTATCATTTTTACAACTGTCATTTAGCAACATAGGAGTCAAACTCTACTTGATGGCTTCTGAGTGGTTGAAAATGAGGGCTTCATTCTTTCAACTCCTACGAGAACCATTTTATGTATTCATGCCTTCCACAAGTGGTCTTTTAACTCTGCTGCCTTTTCCAAAGCTTGCTCACTCTAATATATATTCACATGCACATATAATCCAAGATTGGCCACCTTTCTGCATAAAAGAGTACAGGCTATTTAATAAATCTTTTACTTTCTTTTCCCCAGTCTCCAATAACCTACCATAATTATTTCTTAATCAGTCAACTTTCCACTTTACCATCTGCTTCCTGAATATATGTTTGAGGAAACCCACTTACTCACTGAAATATTTTTATCCTGTTGGATTTCAGCATTTCTTCTGCTAATTATCCTATTAAATATTTGTGATCTTTTTCTCATTTCCAATCTGTTTCACATTTCTGAACTTTAGGCTTGTGTCTCAGTGGAGTGGTGTTATATTCAGGTTGTGAGATGCCCTGTGAGAGTTAGGTGTCACGTATGAAAGTATATAATATGTTGCAAGGTTGTTCTCTATGAGGCTGATGAACTGAGTCCTCTGCAGTAGACATTTTTTTCCCGAAAATACAGATTCTGAATCTTGAGTGAACAAGTCGTCATATTGTTAAAAAATATTTAAAAGGTGATTCCTAGGCCCCATCAACAGATATCCCATCCTATTATACAAAAAATATGAAGAGGATCTTGCTTTTTAAAAAGCATTTTAAAATATTCTGATACAGGTAGTTCTTGGGTCACACTTAGAGAAATTCCTCAAAATAAACACAAGAGCTCAGCCGACATTGCAGGAACCCCAGGTTTCTAATACAGAAAATTAAAAATGAGAATTAAGAAAGTTTCAAGGCCAGTAAACTCTGTAGTTCCACAATATCCCTAAGGACCTGGGCTTCTTCGGTCTCTCAGCTCTGCCACACTGAGCATGCTGGCGATATCCTAAGCTGGCTCCCCTCATGGCTGCAGATGGCTACAGAGTGCCAGATACCATGTCCAGAAGTGACACTCCAGAAGAAGCTGTCTTTTCCTCTTGCTTCTTCTAAAAACCAAGGAGTCCTTTTCTAGATACACAGAGAATAGATCAGTAGAGCCACCCTCACACCTTTCATTGTCCTGAGTTGGGCCATAAATCCACCCCTAAATGAATAGTTGGCCTAGGAACTGGGACCCATCTGATTGACCCAACTGGTCAGGAGCTGGGTTATCTAGCGAGGAGGTCAGTGAACAACTAAAAAGAACAGCAAGAAAGAGCTGAGAAGTGTTTATTTTCCATAATTTACTTTTCATATAATTCCTCCAAAGTAGACACTGTGGTTTTTTGGGGTTTTTGTTTTGTTTTGTTTTTTGAGTCAGAGTCTCACTCTGTCACCCAGGCAGGAGTGCAGTGTCATGTTCATGGCCACTGAAGCCTCGATCTGCTGGTCTCAGGCGATCCTTCCACCTCAGTCTTCCAAGTAGCTGGAACTACAGGCATGCGCCACCACACCCGGCTAATTTTCTGATATATTGTAGAGATGAAGTCTCACCAAGTTGCCCAGGATGGTCTCGAACCGGTGGGCTCAGGCAATCCTCTCACCTTGGCCTCCTAAAGTGCTAGAATTATAGGCATGAGCCACCGTGCCCAGCCAGGCACTGTGGTTTTAATGATAGTAGAAGCCACTGAAGGATGTAATGAGAACAAAGAACTGTTTAATGCTTTGATCAAAATATTCCTATTGTCCGAAGCATTCTTACTGCTCCGATCAAGTCTTCAGAGGCACTCCAGAGTAAAAATAGCACTCTTGGTGGGGACACAACATCAATAAGGGCACCCGATCTCAAACCAGGCAAAGCGGGGACCAAAGAGAGACCCAAACTTTGCCTACACGATGTCTACTTGTCTACCTAATCCTGAATTGTACCCCACATCTCTAAAATAAAATATAAAAACAAACAAAAAAACCAACACTCTTAGCTACAGTGTATTCTAGTGACAACAATGCTGAGTGCACAAGTTCACCTGGTATAAAATGACACTACCATGTTAAGCTTGAGGCACAGAACTCCTTTGTGTGTATGCATACACACACACATACACACACACACACACACACACACACACACACACACACACATGATAACGCTAAGTAGAGAAGAGAACATTAAAAAGAAAATAAGTCTCCATGACTAAATGGGATTTATCCTAGGTGTGCAAGGCTGGTTCAACATTCAAAAATCAGTCAATGTAATGCATCTCATGAACAAGCTAAGGAAGAAAAACTACATGATTATATCAATAGAGGCAAAAAAAAGCACTTGACAAAGGCCAACACCCACTTCTGTTTTGTTTTTTGTTTTTTTGAGTTGGAGTCTCACTCTGTCGCCCAGACTGGAGTGCAGTGGCCACTCCTGGCCACCGTAGCCTGGACCTGCTGGGATCTGGCGATCCTTCCCCTCAGCCTTCCAAGTAGCTGGAATTACAGGTGTGCGCTACCATGCCCGGCTAGTTTTTTTATTTATTGTAGAGATGAGGTCTCGCCAAGTTGTCCAGGCGGGTCTCGAACCCGCGGGCTCAGGCAATCCACTCACCTCAGCCTCCCAAAGCACGGGATTACAGGCTGAGCCACAGAGCCCGGCTCCAACACCCATTTCTAATAAAATTTCTCAGTAAACTAGGAATAGAAGGGAACTTCCTCACCTTGAGTTTTTAAATCTACAAAACACCTACTACCAGCATTATACTGATAGGAAAATAACTGTTTTCTGACTAAAATCAGGAATGAGACAAGTATGCCCATTCTCACCACTCCTCTTCAACACCCTGCTTAAAGTTCTAGCCCGTGCAATAAAACAATAAAATCGAATAAAATGTATACTGATTTGGAAGGAAGAAGTAAAATTGTCTTTATTCACAAATGACTTGATTGTCCATGTAGAAAATTTGAAAGAATCGACAAAAATCTTGATGATTGTGTATATGGCAACATTTTAGATGGGTTTCAATTCCAACTTCTCCACTTCCCTGTATTAGCTCTAAAATCTTGGGCAGATCCACATGAAATCTCTGGTATTTAGCTTATTTATATGGAAGAAAGATTAGCAATACTTACCTACTTCACTTAGCATAATATCCTTCAGTTGCTTCCATGTTGTCACACTTGGCAGACTTTCCTTGCTTAAGGCTGAATGATAATGTATATATAGACCACATTTTCTTCATTCATTCACCTGTCAGTGAACATTTACATTGTTTCTATAGCTTGGCTACTGTGAATAATGCTGCACTGAACATGGCGGGTGCTAATATCTCTGTGAGATCCTGATTTCAATTCTTTTAGATAAATACCCAGAAATGGAATTTCTAGATCTGGATATGATAGTTCTATCTTTAATTTGTTTAGAAACTTTTTTAGCTATTTTCCGTAGCAGCTCACTTTGCATTCCCACCAACAATATACAGGGATTCCAATTTCTCCACAACCTGACCAATACTTGTTATCTTTTGTTTTGTTTTGTTTTTATTTTTGTTTTTTTATGATAGCCATCCTGACAGGTTTTGGGTGATATCTCATTGTTAAAATTTAAAGAGGTCAAACGAACAAAACAAAACATTTTCTGGGCAAATAAATGGAAATACAATCTATCAATAAATAATAAATACTTGAGCAAGAGGAGAAAGCATAATCCAGAATAAAAGTCTAGAGAGGAAAAAGGCCTTTTTTTAAAAAAAAAACTATTAAGGCCAGGCACGGTGGCTAACGCCTATAATCCCAGCACTTTGGGAGGCCGAGGTGAGAGGATTGCCTGAGCCCATGGGTTCGAGACCAGTCTGGGCAACTTGGTGAGACGTCATTTCTACAATAAAAAAAAAATTAGCCAGATGTGCTGGCGTGTACCTGTAGTTCCAGCTACTTTGAAGGCTGAGACGGAAGGATCACCTGAGCCCAGCAGGTCGAGGCTGGGGTGGCCATGAGCATGCCATTGCACTCCAGCCTGGGTGACAGTGAGACACCAACTCAAAAAACAAAAACAAAACAAAACAAAAAAGACTATTAGATCTGAGCTATCGATGTGAACAATGTGTTCTATTATATTTACAAATAATTTCCTAATAAAATAATATGTTAGCACACGCCTGTAGTTCCAGCTACTTGGAAGGCTGAGGCGGAAGGGTCGCCGGAGCCCAGCAGGTCGAGGCTGCGGTGGCCGGGAGCGGCCCCTGCACTCCAGTCTGGGCAAGAGTGAGACTCCAACTCAAATATATATATATATACATGTAATGAAATAAAATAACCATCTTAAAAGAAACTAATATAATATTCTGCTAAATATTTGACCTCTCTAAATTTCTAGATTTTGTTATATTGTCCAGATCATTTCATTTTAATAAAAGCTCAGAGTAAGTTTTATAAATTGAAGAAAAGCTAAATCAATACAAAGAACTTTAGATATGCTTTCTGGTGGAAAATTGTCAACAAAAATATTTTCTTAGAATGATATCAATATGAACATTGTGTCAGTAAAATGCCCTCATCCACTGGTTTCTAGTCCTTCTGTTATGTAAGAAAGAAAAAGGAGGTATAAACGGGGTAAGAGGGAGAGGAGTGGGGAGAAATGGATTGATTCATTCACTGTAAATAAATTTTACTGAAACTAATAAAACCTATAAAGTCATTTCAGCATGAGAAAGGAAGTTAAGGACACATCCATTTAGACACAGAATCATGGTTCCTACTGCACTGTCCTTTCTAAAGACCACGAGTAAGCCAAAATGTTTTCAAAATTACCTTTTCCACATCACCTGAGCTAATATGCCAGAGTAATGTGAAATATTATAAATTTGACTTTCAAAGGGAGTGTTTCAACCTGCATTTTTCAGTGTGGAAAATTAAGCCAATCCTTCTGAATTGATTAACTGCAGAAAACAAACCTGTAGGGGAAAAGGATATATTTTCTGACTCTCTAGGCTACTCTTCAGGGGAATATATTTTTGGTGTTCTCTTGGGAAGTGATGATAAAGGGTTGTCATTAAAAAAATCAAACATCACATTTAGTTACTTATGACACAGTTGCCAGCCTGTACACCCAGTTTTAATTGGGGCATCCCTGAGGCTCCTTTGTGGCTATTCTAAAGGTGGCTGTATGTGGCCTTTTGTTTATTTGTTTTATATTTGCTGGCTGAAGTAATAATGCCATGAACTGTAAGTTTCCTGCACAAGGCACCCCATAAAGTGGACACATAAAAAATACTTGTAGAAGAAAAGGAAGGGGGGAAAGATTTAGAATGAGGTTAAGGAAAGAATCACCACTTTGTTTATGTTTTTATTTTACTCCTCAAAATATTCATCCCATAGCTATCCTATGGCCATCTAGACTAAGGGACATCTGGAATCTTGTGCTTATTCATTACACTTTAAATAAATACCCCAAACAATATTCCAAGGAATAAAAGAAACAAGTAAATGTTCTTATGAAAGAAAAAAAATACGAATTCTTTTTTTTAAAAAGCAAGACTACTGTGATTTTAACAGGAGCAAAAAGCAAATAACCCCTTGTACCTCCTGCCTTAGTCTTTTGCAGAGTCCAGCCTGTCTGCAACATAGCCCTGAAGCCTCAGGAAACAGTCCTACACTTGTTAAACAGGCAGCCTTACCACTGGGCTCTTTCTCTCTTCCCGCACCCATTACCCTTTTCCATTTCCTCCACCAGCCATAGACATTATTTTAATCACCTTCGAGGAGGTTTTCGGCAAGAGAGGTTGAGAGAGAAGAGGGGACAATGCAGTAATTATTCTTAGATAAAGGCAGAGAAGGAAGAGCTAGAAAGGAAAGTAACCAGAGGACAGAACGCAGAGCTTCATCTGCAATGCAGGGCCTGCCGTCCCCAGATGTTACAAAGCATCATCATCCCTCCCTGCAAGAAAAATTGGATTAGTCACCGTCTTGTCTCCTAATGGACACACTCTGTGATCTTTAGAGCTTCATTTACTGGGTTAATAGTGCTTTGCCTGAGTTCCTTTGCTATGGAAGAAAAAAAAAAACCTGTAAGAAGAAATATTCTGGGTGCAGTCCGCAACCACTGACACGAGTAATATCGTATTCATCACAGACAGACCTCGTATCTCATTACTGCTGAAGAATTGCCCCGGAGGCGTCTGAGCTTGGCCAGACCAGGCCTCTCATGTGGAACCGTTCAGGTATATTGTGAAATGATTTAATGCGATAATAATGTCCACTTTGCGAGATAGATTATGTTTTTTATAGTGGCTGATGGTTAATGAATGATACATTAGCAAACATCACTAAAACGTTATTGGGAAATGCAGATGAAGAGACGAGTGCTTTCTCCTGCGTCTTCATGGCTTTCTCCCCAAGCGGTCCTGCCACCCCCTCCCCCACATCGATGCATAAAGATGAAAAGCAGAAGAACTTACAAGAATCAGAAAATTTAATTTATTTAAAATGAAAAAAACAAAAAATCCCAGCTGTGTGTGTTCCTGCCTCTCTGTTTCTCCTTACCAGAAGGAGGCATGAATACTAAAAACGTTCAAATATGAGCTGAAATATCTCTTCTTAAATCAAATGAGAATCAATGAAAGTGCGAACCTGAACAAATACATTATATGTTGACCCAGTTTATTAGATGAAGCCGTTTACCCTGATTTGATTTATCTGGCAATACACAGCTCAGCTGTGAAATGAGATAAGCCGAGCCCATTCACCTTATTTACTAGATTATCGCAGCTCTTGCTGCACTGCCTGGTTAAGGGTCTGTCAGTGTTTCCATTACGAATCCCTGTTTCCTTTTTTTTTTTTTTTAACATTTAACACCATTTACTGTCTTTTTTCTGACGAAGAGAGAAACAGCTGTTGCAAACAAAAACAATATAGAAAGTGTAACACAGAACCAAGTAAAAATTCTGAATTTGAAAAATGCAATAACAAAAATGAAAAAAAGTCACCAAGAAGGGCTCAATAGCAGATATGAGCAGGCAGAAAAATAATCAGTGACAAATCCCTGTTTCCATTGCAAATCCCTGTTTCCAGCAGCTGCAGATATTCACTCCCAGTGGCTGCGTGACGTGGCCAACCCTCGCCCAGGAGCGCAGCTTCTGAAGAGACAGATGGAATTCCACTGTAATTCACAATCTCCGTTGCCGAGTAAATAGGAAGTATGAGAATGTCCCCGTGTCTGTGAGGCTTTTCACACCTGGTGAAGAGGTCAGACAAGCTTCCACTTTTATTTTTATTCTTCTCTCATTGACCTCTCCTAAACAGGCATTTCCAAAGCGAATGCCTCTTTTCATTTACGCTCATTCTGGAACACAAACACCTATGAATGTCTGGGACCCATCTCCACCATTTACCATCGGCAGGTCATCTTCAAACAGGCAATAAGGGGCCAAAGTCATAAAAGATGCACTGTAGATTCACAAGGGAAGCTTCCCGGGAGGACGGACCCTATTACTTTGCAGTTTTCAATAAACATCTATAATCCTGATGCCCAGATCCAATAAAGTTATTATAGAAACAGAGAGAAAGAGTGGTGAGGGGAGGGATTTTTTTATTATTAAAAGTGTTGTTTCACAGGTAATAAAAAAATTATTTTAATTATCAGTTAGTTCCATTCCTGTTCTAGCTCCACAGAGCACACACCCCATGAAACTACATGTGGGCAAGAACTTTCTTCTTAAGCCTACCTGACACATCTCTAGACTTCGGTGTGTAACACAATAACGCCAAGCAGAAAGCAGGCAGGCAAGAAGTCCAAGGAAATCAGTGGTCAACACAAGAGCCATCCCTACATCCCTGGGAAGTCCCCACTAGTCTCAGGCCCGACTCGGAGCATGGCCGCTGGGCTGAAAGAATAGCTGAACCAGAAACCGGAGGGGACTGACTACAGGGTAACATGGCAGGCCAGCTCCATGCGTTAGCCATGCCATCTCCTGAATGTCACAGCAATAAGGGAAATGGAATAAAACAGGCATAAGCCCTCAGAGACAAAGAGGGCAGGAGAGGATGCATCAGCAGATGAGCAAAGTTAATCAATTTTGGGAAGCTGTTAAGAAAATGGTAGACAAATAACTGACTTAGCAGAATAGAGGAAAACACTTTGCAACTAGAACCCTCGAAATGCTTCCCCCACAACACCCCGCCCCACCCCAGAGCAGGAGATATAGATTTAGTCTCAGAATATATTCACCTAGAGATGCCAGGCATGGTGGAGGGTGGGTGATGCCATCCGAAAAAGCAGGAGAATAATGGAAAGTCTGAAAATGAGCAATGCCCCTCTCTCACTCATTCTGTCCTTCCCAAAATACTGGTAGGGATGTGTTCCCAATGCAGGAGATTTTTTATTTTCAGATTTGATGGAGAGGAGAGATATTAGGGATATATACATAGAAAGAGTGAAGCAAATAAACAAATGAGGCAAAGTATTGATTCAAGGAAAGCCTGAAACTGTGCAAGAAAAACACGTGATCATAGTATACAGTAGGCTCAAGAGTGAACAAGATTCACAAAGTTCATGCTAATATAAAAAATATCATGCTAATGTCAATAATGGTGACTATACCCATGTTGTGGTGATAGAGAGAGTGAGGTATGAGAGAAAGTCTAGGTTTTCATCTACAAAAACAGGACACAAATGGATAGACTTAAAATTAAGAGAGTAATGAACAACAACACAAGCATATTTAGAAATATGGAAATAAAAACCCCCCAAAAAACAGCTAAAAGAATGAAATATGATTAATCACTCAGGAATGGGGAGTGTGGGAGGCTAAAGGTGGGGTAAAGCTATTTCCATAGTGACTACTAGATTTAATTATAAGCCTTTTAGGATTCCTGAACTCTCTAAAACAATATGCAAACACGTTCAAATGTCTTTAAAGGTAAATGAAATCTCAGTCGATGGGAATGTTCCAGCTTCCTACTTCTCATGTGGATTTAGCTACTAACCTAAAGATGGTGTGGCTGGCGTGCTGGGAAGGGCAGGAACACCCAAATGCTGCCCCTTTCCCGAGGCCCCTCCAACCCTGCTCTCCACCTACAATGACCTGCTTTCATTTCTTGAGCACTGGGGGCCTCTTCTGCCGTATACCCCAGGGGTTTTGCACAGAGAGTTCTGTCTGCCCGATATAACCTTCCCTCTCCCACTCTCCTCCCTCCTCCCATGCTTCCTTTAGCTCTCAACTCAAATACCCTCCTCATGGAAACCTGCGCAGACCACCCTCTGTTAAGCGCCCTGTCACCTCCCATGTGACCTTGAACTGCTCTTTTTTGGCTGACTTCATAGCAGCAGCTGTACCTCTGTTCCTGGGATCCTCTGATTCGTGTCTTTTGTCTTGACTTGGACTATAAACGTCAGTGTCTAGATTTTTTTCTCACCTCTCCCCATAATCCTAACGGCTAGCATAATCGCTGTTTATAGAAAGCACTCAAAAATGTGCTGAATGAAAGAATAAATCAATACATGAACCAAAAAAAAAAAACCCACAAAATAAGGAATGAATGAGGCTGACATGTTTTTAATGGCAAACTTGATATTCCCACACTCACATAAATCCGGAACGAACAATAACTACCAAAGTATTTATTAAAACAAGTCACCGATTTGGGCACAGGTGATTTCTTAGGATCTTATAGAATTCAGAGGTTAATTTTACTCGCAGTGCTTGAGTTTCAATGGGACAGTGATGGTTTACCAGTTTTCCAACAATACAAATGATTTCTTTTTCCCCTGGCGTAGAAGGTAGCAATGACCTTCACTATACTTCTGCTTAAATGGTGAAGTCTGAGACCTGACTCTTTTAAACCACACCACTGTTTTCATCTGAAATCTGGGACTTGTTTCAAAGCCTTTGACTGCATGAACAGAGCTGGCTGTGGGCCAGAGAGTTACTTAAATGTTTAGAGACAGCTCCAGGGGACCTGGCTGTCTGGTCCATCAAATCGTATCAAAGCCAATAGAGATGCGCTTCATTCAAAATGTATTCCATGTTGCTGGGCCATACAGGAAAGGGCCTGTGGGAAAACCCTTGGCCTTCTAACAGTATATATTTATTTCTGTTATGACAATACTCAAGACTACTCTTGAAATAGCGAAATGCTATTGGGCAGCCCCTAAGTTTAAGACAAACATTTGAATACCCGATTAAATTATAATGCTGATAAAAGATAACACCTGTTTTCTAGAAAACATTTGGATTCCAACATTGTATTAACCACTTTCACCCAATACCATTTTATTCAAATTTTTTCATGTATCGTCTTTAAAAAATATATGCGGCTAACACCAAACTGAACTTTTTTTCTACCAGGGGACTTTTTTTACTTTTCAATTTATAACAGATATAAATGGTCCAAGAGTTTATTTTTCACATCTGCTCTGCATTCAGGAATCTGCTGTAGGATTTGGAAGCAAGAAAATTTAGTTCGGATTGTTCATTCCGGCTGCCTACCAGGCTGTAACACAAATTCAGCTGGGACCTACTATGTTGCTGTTGTAGACGCAACAAAATGCCACTGAAAGGACCCAAGAGCCCAAGATACTACCCATTTATAGTTACACAGAATGCTCTGACCAGGACAGATTGGACCAGCATTCTGTTGCAATTTTTCTTTGTATTACAATGCCATCATCTTCTTCAGCCTTGAATTACCTCTCTCTACCACCAAACAACATTCTAGTACAGGAGAAACTGGGAAGAGCCCCTCATCTCAAGGTTGTTTTCTTTCCTGAAGTCCAAAAGTTTGGGTATGTTTTCAGAAAGCGTTATATATTGTGAAACCTGCTGCATCTGGATTTCAGTCCTGACTCCACTTGAACAAGCTTTCTAATCCTTCTGAACCATGAGGTAATACTGCCTGCTTCATAGGTTTGAGGTAGTAAATTCAAGGAGACATTTACTACCTTTACTGAAATGTAAGACATGAATACATAAGATGTATCCCAATTTTACCAGAAAAACACTTTAGGAAAAAGAAAAGTCGTTTCCTGATATGTGTATTGAAATTTACTTTAATGGCATTTTGGAATGGGAGCTGTGACTCATTTAATGTTTGTATACCAACATTAGTAAGTTTGTATTTTATATTGAAATCCAACCAGAAATCAGATATTTTTCTTGTGTTTGGGTCTATCCACATTGGTTTTTCCTATCTTTCTTAGTTACAAAAACTATGATTTTTAGATTCATCCAGGTTAAAAATTATGTTTTTCGTCCCCCTTATAGAGATACAGAGATATAAGCGTGTGTGGCAGCTTTTGAAAGTCCTCTTAAAAGATAGCTGGTTCATGTTTTCTGCTAGTCTATTTCCTTTTCCCTTCTTCCTGGTAGATGAAATGTAGCTCCATTGGCTAGAGTTCAGGAAGCCTTCCTAGACCATAGGACATCAGACCACATAATGAATGAGAGGACTAGATCCCTGGCCATTGTGGAGCTACCATACCTGAGTGTACTATCTACCCTGGGGGCTTTTTTTATGGTGAAAAAGAAAAAAAGAAACAGCTATCTTGAATAAAATACAATTATTTGAGAGTTTCTGTGGCAGGCAATTGAATGAAATCCTACTTGATACATGGTCCTTTCCAATTCCCTTCCAGGGACAGTGTTTGCTACATCTAGTCGCTTTCAATATACTACTTCTTTTCCATCTTCTTGGTTGGTGACAAGACCAAAATACCCCTCTGTCACAGTATATTCTGCCCAGTTCATGGTAGTCATTAGACTCAGAATTAAAAAGAGAGAAATCCAAGTTCCCATCTTTGAAATCAGTTTTTCAACAAAGATTTGTCAGTTTTGCCATAGTGCCTTCTGTATTACTAGTCACAGTTGCTGATACAATGTCTATCTTCTAGCAATTTATGCGGAAAGACTATAAATAAGTGAATGAACGAACGCCCTGTGAAAAGCCTGCTTATTTTCTTGACCTTTCAGAATGACTTAAGCCAATGTGATTTTGGATTCCATCAGGGATACAAAAGAATCTATATCACTCTGGTTTTTTTTTTTTTTTATGTCAAACTGATAAATGATTTTACCCACCACAGAACCAGGATTTTGACAGTCAGCAGATTGAATAAGTATGCAAAGGCGATGCTGTTGATCTACAGTCAGTAGGGCACGAGTCTTGAAAGTATTCTTGCCTACAGTAAAAAGATAGCCACAAAATGTTTGACACTCCTCTCATGGAAAGCCAAAGGTCTGTGCCTCCATCCTTTGAATCTGGACAGGCTCTGTGATTGCTTGGCCAAACCTTAAGAAATCGGAAGCTTCCACTTCCTCTCTTAGACACTCTCTCTGCAAGCCCTGAGCTGGCAGGTAAGAATCCTGAGACCAGCTCTCAGGCCAGAGAAGCTGCAGCAGGCCCTCTGTGCAGGAGTCTCGGTTCTGTCTAGTCCTCTGATCACCTTCACTATATTAGGTTGTTGTTGTTGTTGTTGTTGTTGTTTTAATGGCGGCTATACAAATTGTCACAAACTAGGTGGTTTAAAGCAGCACACATTATTTTCTTATAGCTCTGGAGGTTGAAGTCCATAATCTGTTTCACTGGGCAGAAGCTAACATGTCAGCAGGGTCTCATACCTCCAGGGTTTCTGGAGGAGAATCTATTTCCTTGGCATTTCCAAGCAAGGAGAACTGTATTCCACACTTCCTTGGTTCTGTCTTCTTCCACCATCTTCAAAGCCAGCAATGTAACATCTCACATCAGTCCTCATATAGCCTTTTTCTTCTCTGTAGTCAAATCTCCCTCTCCCTTCCTCTTGTAAGTACACTTCTGATTACATTGAGGGCCCACCCAGATAAGTCAAGATAATGTCCTCATCTCCACATCCCTAATTTATCAGCATCTGCAAAGTCCCTTCTGCCACATAAGGTAGCATTCACAGGCTCCAGGGTTTGGGACCTGAATATCTTTCAGGACCATGATTCAGCCCACCACACCCTCCAAGTCACTAGACTTGTGAGTGAAGCTGTCAAGGATCCCCCAGACCAGCCCACCTGCCAACTGAATCCATCACCAAGTAACCACAGTCAATGCCATGTGGGACAGAAGAATCTTCCAACTGACCCACAGAAACAAGAGATGTAACAAAAATAGTTGCTGTTTTAAGCAACCAAAGTTTTGGAGTAATTTGTATATAGTAAACAGAAACAAGTACTGTGGGTTGGGGTTGAACCTCTGCACAATGGTCCATCTTGTGATAGAAGCATCTATCTTTGAGACGGCAGTCAGGGTCAAGAGTGCTTGGAGGAATACGCCAGTTTCTTCCAATCACCACTGCTTAAGATGGGAAGCTAAGGGAATTGGTACTCCTGTTCTATTGGTACTCCTGAGCATGTAAAAATTACTCAAACCTCTTTTCCCATTTCTTCTCTAAACCCCTTTTCACCGTCTGCTTTGCCTCGTCTTTTCTCTCAAAGTCTGAAGAAAAAAGTCTTAAGAATAAAGTAGATGGAGACAAGAGGATTGCCTGAGCCTGGGAGTTCAAGACCAGCCTGTGCAATATGGCAAGTCGTCGTCTTTACAATAAATTTTTAAAAATTAGCAGAACATGGTACGACATGGCTGTAGTCCTAGCTATTGAGGAGGCTGAGGCAGGAAGAATGCCTGAGCCCAGCAGGTCGAGGCTGCAGCAGCCATGATAATGTCACTGCACCCCAGCCTGGGTGACAGAGTGAGAGACTCCAAAACAAAAAATAAATAAAAATAAAAATAAAGCAAGTTTCTCAGGTCTAGGAGGAAGCATTTCAGCTTCTTTTTTCCTCGTTTCAATCGCTGCCCTCATGAGCAGGGACAAGTTGCACGCACCTGTCTACAAGTCACCGCCACAGCTGTTCTTCCCACTCCAGCTCCAGCGGGTCCTCCTTCTGACCTGGAGAAGCCTGTCAGGGTGTTTTTAATATTGTAGGAGATGAGTTGTCCTAATAGCCTCTGCCCTTCCTCTGTCGCTGTGGGACCAAAACATGCTATCTAATTTTCTTGTTTGGAAGACTGAAATCCTTGATGCTGACTCTTAAACATGCTGTGTGAATAAATATTCCTCAACAGTGTACAGCAGTCAAGAGTCTGTTTAAATTTACAAGAGATTTTCCAGATGAATGCTGAATTTGTTTACTGCAGCTTGACTCAGGACATTTTGTTCCTTGTAAGGCACTTCATTTCTTCATGGGCACAGATCATACATTTACTTAAAGAAACATCCATGTCCCCAGGGATTGTGGAGGAAGAAGAGACACGGGAACAGAGGTAGGATATTGTCACAGCCTAACCCAGGACTAGAAGTCCTAATGTCCACAGACATTACTCTGAATGCTAATTCAGTACTAATTCCTCTTCCCCCTTCAGAATCGCAGGTGGCAGAATTTACACTAATCTCTTTCCAGAGTATTTTCATTTCTTAGGAAATTTTTGAAAACTCTCTCAAGAAAATGAATATAACTTACTAGTGAACTTGAGGGGAAAGGTAGGGGTATCTTCAGGATAGGTACAAAAAAAAATACTATTTGCTGAATGAAAAACTGGACACCTCCATATTCAGCAAGCCAGCCTTACATATTGTCTTGCCATATGTCTATAGTCTTAAGTCCACCCACTGACTTTCAGAATGAAAGGATGGAATCAGATCCCCAAAATTATTTTGAATAGTGTCTGTTAGCCACACCCCCATCCCTTCAACGCAGGTAATGTTTGTTGAGGTCAAAGGGAAATTGAGAGTGAGGGTTAATTTCCCTGTTACCCACTTGAACCACTGCTCAGTTCTGTTTTATGCACATATGCTGAGCGTGTGATATGTGCCAGTCACAGTGCTAGGTCTGGATGTAGTGTGGGCTAGGCTATGACGACCAAGCATCCTGGTTTGCCTGGGCTGAGGGGTTCCCAGGACACTGGTCTTGAAATTGAAACACAAGGAAAGACCTGAGCAAACCAGGACAAGTTTCATTCCACCAGTCCTGGTAGAAAATGGAAAGCTGATAGTAAACATGGAATGACAACTGTGAGACATGTTTCAAAGAAGGAACGCGAGGGGGCCCTCCTTTGATGGTTAAGAAAGTTTCCCCCAAAAGGAACACTTAAGTTAATATCGGAATTAGTAGAAGCTAGCTAATATAGTAAGATAAAAAATGCTGTAAGAAAACCCACAAACACACATGAAGGCCTTGATGCTAGGAAAAGCATGGTTCATGCAAGAAAATAGGACACAGACTTTGTGATTATAGTCCAGAAAAGAAGGGAGAAACTGTTTCAGGTCAAACTGCAAAGAACTCTGTATATAGCACTATGGATTCTATATTGTACCTGAAGGCAATGGGAGGTCATTAAAAGGCTTTAAGAGAAAGAATAAAGTCCTCATCCCGTCAGGTTTTGCCAAAGGTCTCTGCTGTCAAACAACCTCATTCTTTGTGAGGTTGCCAGCCCTACCCTACTCTCTTTGGCTCTGAAGCAAAACCCCTTTTGGGCACAGTGAAATAAGCTACTCCTCTCTTTGGCATCAACAAAGTCAAGTATATATGGAAAGAAACCAATTTTAAATAACTAGTGATGGATAAGAGTGAACAGCCCATATGGATTTTTATAGCGATTTGAGAACACCCTGGAATCCATCCTGCCAAACTCTCACTCTGGTGCTGCTGGTTGTGACCCCGGGCTCCCAATCACACCCCCAGTCCCACCCTTTCCATGTTTACTCCGCTTTCTGGAACGCTCTTTGGTGAACAGTTTCTTGAGTCCCCTTCCTTTCCAACTGTGTCCATTTGACAAACATCCTTGATGCTGACTCTTCAACATGCTGTGAGTTTTCCTGGGTCACTCTTTATTCAAACTCGGTCCCGGGACCACAGCATTGACATCGCCTAGGAGCTAGTCAGGAAAGGAAGTTCTGACCTACTGAATTAGAATCTCTGGGATGGGGTCCAGCATCCTGTGTTTTAACAGATTCTCCAGGTTATGCACACTTGTGTTTGAGAAGCACTATCCTAGGTAAAGCATTGGCTTTCCAGCTGGCCCCACTGCTGGATGTTGCTCACTCCTCGTCTCATAGACCATGAAAAGTGGGAACTTCTCGAAATCTAGAATTCTCCCCACCTCATCACTGTTTCTGAACCTTTCCTTCACCTTGGTGGTAAACTCAAACCCATTGACCTCACTGACTATCCCAGGTCTGTTGGTCTTCTCTCGACTTCCCTGACTTCCTATTGGACAAGAGCTTGCATTTAACCTCTCTTACCAACAACCAAAACTCCCTCTATCCCTTGTCCTTTCACTCTCTCTGCATTCCCATTCCTGATTTCAAGTTCATGCAGTTCCACTTTCTCTGCCATGTTCCCAGATTGCTGAGCGATGTTATAGTAAGTCATACAACCAGCACTTAGTCAAGGGTCCTCTATAACCAGAACATTTCTGCCTCTCTTCCTCCTTCCTTCCTTCCTTCCTCCACCCCTTTCACTCTCTCACCTCCCCTCCCCATTCCCTTCCCTTTCCGCTTTCCCTTCCTTCTTTTTCCATCTTGGTCGGCTCCCTGTTGAACCCTCCCCAGCAGCTCTCTCATTCTCAGGCACCCAAAACATTCCATAAAAGTCAGGATGAATCCTCCCTGTAACCTGTACTTGCTTCCATGAGGTCCATAATCTCCCTCAGAATCACCCCAGCAGTTTGCTGAAGATGCAGGTTCCTAGTCCAAATAGCGGAAGTCTAATTCCTCCTCAAAACTGCCCTTTAATTATGTGAAGACAATTAGCAGTCCTCCCGTAAGTCAATCTTCACCAAGTCAAATGTACCAATTATTTCAGTCACTTTTCTCATGTCTCACCCTTACATAATCCTTGTCATGCAGGTCAAAATTATAGCAATGTGAACATTCCAATTTTCCTTTCGGCTTTTCCTGCACAAATTGTCACCCTGGGTAAAGGGTCTTTTTAAGTTCAATCATATTTTGGAGATGTACCAATGTCTTGGTTACGTAGTTACCAAAGGCAGCCAATCATCAACATCGCTTAGGAAACTTTAGAATAATATGTAGTTTAGGGGCCTCACCCTTACCCCACTGATTTAGAATTCTCGGGATCCGGGAGGTTGGGATTTTTAATAGGCCTCTAGGCAATTCTGTTCATCAGTCAGCTCTGATGCACTATTGTCCTAGACCTTCAGAAAAACCTTTTGGCATTGGACCCTGGAAACTGCCTCTGTCTCAGATAATCAATTATTCATTCAAGGACAAGAAAGGGAGAAGTTCTGAATAAGAGTGTGAACTTTCTCTGATATATAATCAAAAACTAAAACCAAATTATTTCTTTTTTGTCTGTTCTCCTCAGATTATGGAGTTTTTCAAACCCCAAGGCATTTTTATATATAATTTCAAAGAGAGATATAATTAGGCAAATAATAATTTATTTAATACATATTATCTCATGTAAATAGTGCCACAGGAAATTACATTTTTAAAAAAACTTCAGGTCCACATGTCAGGATATCTCAACGACAACAAAACTTTGCTCTGAGGTTATTTTGTAAAATCTGGACTTTCCATAGGAAATTAATTTTTGAAATCTGTCCATAGCTTAGAACCTGCTTTTTTCTACCAAATACAGCTGCAAGTCCAGAAAGAGGCAACCAGCGAAGCACTCTGAAAGGCGGTCAGATGAAAACTCCCCGGTCTGGGTCCCCTGGGCATCATCAGGCTGGGGCATCTTACCTTCGCCCACCTAATGCAGCATTTCCTGCCCGCAGCCTAGCAACAGAAGGCAGCCCAGGCAGCCCCATTCCTCAGCTGGAATAAATAAGAGTCCCTCCAGCAACAGGAGGCAAACCTACACCATCCACTGAGGAAAGGAGACGAGATCCCTGCGTCCTGGACCCCACTGACAGCTTCCAGGATAAATGTTCTCCTACCCCACAGGGCTTGAGATACCCCTCCCCCACTGAGAAATACCAGAGCTGCCTTGCAACAAGTGTCAGGGAAGCCCCTTCCTTCTACCACGAAAACTTTCCTTTCCTATCAAGGTAGACCTGGGGAAGGTTTCTCTAGGGAAACCCTTCAACCTCCCTGGCAGCCCTTAGCAGGGGTCAATGACAGCCTCGCTGGCGCCACACAGACCAAGGAGACAACACCACAAAGCCTCAGAAGACTAAAATGTCTTTGGAACCACAGCCCACCAAATAAGGAAGGGCCTGAGAACAAATCTATACAAGGTGACTACTTGACAAATTAAAAGATTTAAATGAGACCCAGAGTCCCTTAACATAATAGCCAAAATGTCCAAAATACAATAGAAAATTACCCAGAAAATCTCAACTTAAATGAGAACAATCAACTCACCTCTGCATCAGGTAAATCCAACACTGGAATGATCTGATAAGGATTTTAAATCAGTCATCATAAAAATGCTTCAACAATCCATTACAGATTCTCATGAAGCAAACAAAGAATTAGAAAATCTCAGCAAAGAAAGAGTCCAGGCATGGAGGCTAATGCCTGTAATCCCAAAACTTTGAGAGGCAGCGGCGAGAGGACTGCTTGAGCCCAGGAACTTGAGATTAGCCTGGGCAACATAGCGAGACCTTGTCTCTACAAAAAATCCAAAAAATTGCCGGACATGGTGGCATGTGCCTGTAGTACCAGCTACTCAGGAGGCTGAAGTGGAAGGATTGCCTGAGTCCGAAAGGTAGAGGCTGCAGTGAGCCATAATTGTGCCACTTCATTCCAGCTTGGGTGACAGAGTGAAAATTTGACTCAAAAAAAGAAATCTCAACAAAGAGATGAAGGTATTTTTGTTAAGCAAGTTTCAATTATAGGCCTGAAAAATACACTAACAAATAAAAAATCTAACAGTTCATGAAGAAATCTAAGAAAATACAAAACATATTTTGGGAGAACATTACTCATTTTGCAACTCCAGCTCTGGGTGTTCCATAAGACATGATGGTTGGGTAAAATCCGTAACACCGCAATTTATCTGTGTAATTCTTGGGTCCAGAAACGTGCGACATCCTAACAAGTGGTACGATGAGGATAAGAGAAATCTTGAGGGGGGGAAAGGGAATAATGTTGAAAAACACCAATAAACTAAAATTTATGCTACAGCCTTGTTAATGATCCTGAACCTCACTGATGGTCGCCCTGTTTTAAGGATACTGATCAAGCCGGCCTCAGTGGCTCAGCCTGTAATCCTGCGCTTTGGGAGGCTGAGGTGAGTGGATTGCCTGAGCCCGCGGGTTCGAGACCCGCCTGGGCAACTTGACGAGACCTCATCTCTACAATAAATAAAAAAAAATCAGCCGGGCGTGGTAGCACGCCCCTGTAGTTCCAGCTACTTGGAAGGCTGAGGCGGAAGGATCGCCGGAGCCCAGCTGCGGTCGAGGCTGCGGTGGCCGGGAGCGGCCATTGCACTCCAGTCTGGGCGGCGGAGTGAGACTCCAACTCAAAAAAAAAAAAAAGGATGCTGGTCAAAACAGCAGGGGCATAAGCTCCACCCTGGGTGGTTCTGGTTTCGTGTGTCTGCCTTGGGCACTGTGTTTCTATGTTCAGCAAACTTCCCAGGGGATATTAAGACAGCCAGTCTGTGGCTTGATTTGGGAGAACCAAATCTGAAAAACCATCACTCTTGGATGTAAGTGCCTGTCTCACCTTTGGGGCTTTAAACAAGGTTTCCCCTGTGCGTCCTAAAAATCAGATGCTCTAGTGACCCCCAATAGGGCCATGACAAAGATACAGAAATCTCAAAAATTCTACAGTATAGACAATTTTCCTTGTTTTCCTAAGAGTTACCGTTATCCATTCTTCTACCACCCCAATAAAATACATCAGAACTGTATTAGAGGATAATTTCCTATTACATGGACTTCCCTAAATCATTTCTCCAAAAATTGATGCTGCTATAGCAGAAGGCTGATAATGTGGTTAAATTGTGTTGCAGAAGTTACCAGGTGGTAGGGAAGTCATATTTTGCTGTGCATAAAAGACTATTTGCTATGGCTCTCCAATGATATCCCTTTCTAAATTTAATCACAAGCCCCCATATTTTAAACTATTGGAGCTAAAATGTTTATACTAATGGCTGAAAATGAGGGCAAAATATTAATTTGACAAGGATCGCTGTGTGCACCTAATTTTGGTGATAATGGAGTTCTTAAACGGGGCCTTGCTCTTGTCCTAAACGATCATTTAGCTTTTGGGAAGGCCTTTGCCTCGGATCCATCTATATCTCCTCAAAACCACAAATTCAGAGAATTCTTGATTAATACAACCCACTGTCGTTTTCATGCATCAATCTCAGTAACAATGGTAAATAGAGAAGTGTTGCAGAACCGTTTTATGAGTACCTTTTAGGGTTCCTATTTCCCATTTAAAAATGATTCTTCCTTTTAGAAAAGAGAAAAAGGCAGCAGTTGATATGCACCTTTCCATGAAGGTACCTTGTCAGAGAGAGGGCCATTCCTAAATAGCATGTGCCCGGATTCGATCAGGCTTGTTTTGTCTGGCAAATGAATTATGTAAACCTTATCCACCAGAAACTGTTTCAAGTCAATTAATTGTTGTAATTACTTAAGATTTCTTTTTAATGAATATGGCTCTCCAGGGATTCGATGATATCCTGTCATCTGTGGGGCCTGATAAATGAAATGTGATTTGTGGCTCGCTGCAAACTGAACCCTTGGACTTGAGCAATGGCTGCTTCCTGCGTGCTCGTTAAATGAAAGAAATGCCCTTGATGGAGGCAGGGACATTCATTATAAACAGTTCCCAGTCAGCTTGGAAGTGAGGGGCTGAATTGGCTGCGCTCACCCTTCTTGCTCTCCTTCTCTCCTTCTGTCCCTTTGGAAGGGAATTAACCAAGCCCATGACCTCGGCAAAGCTGCACATCATAATCATTATCAGTCTCACCATTCCAGCTCTCGTCTCTATTAGGTTCAATAAATTGAGGTCTCAAACAGTTATTTGGGGATGATCTTGGAAGCTAATATAGAAAGCAAAGGATTGTTTTTCCAGCCTTTGCTCGCGCTCGCTCTCCCCCCCACACACACACCTTTATTTCTCTCATGTTTAAGTATCCATCCCACCAAGAGTTGATAAAATAGGGTTGCTTCTGTCTTTCAGGAACACTCCATTTCCTAGTGATTATTGAACTAGATTATAGCTATTATAGCTATAAATTAGGAAATTGAGAGTGGCACAGAAAAATTCTGAAAACCAGTCCTAATTTTTTAAGACACTGGCACTATCTATTCTAGGAAACAAAACTCTGTAATAAGGCACAATTTTTAAACATATCTGTTGCCTTCAGTGGTTTTATTTTTGCCCGGCAAATCAGTTAGTCTACCCCCAGTAAAATAATGCTTTTCTGGGACATTTCTTCTTGGTAACCAGTGTACTCATAAAGAGGTTTCTAGCCAGAACTTACAGAGAAGACTAAAATAAATGAACATTAGTGAGCCCACAAAACTTTTTTTTTAAAGAGCATAAATTGATGTTGTCTGATTTTGCACACAAAACTCTTACAAAATAACATTGTTATATTCACTGTCTCAACTCAGCATTTAGTTCACTATTGAAAATAGTCATACTGGAAATACCACAAGCAAAATATATGTTTTCTTTGAAATCTATTATTTCTGCTGAAGCTTATAATGTCACTAGATTGTGTGAAACAGTTACAACATATATCTGTAACAAAGTACATCAACTAGGATTCTGGCAAATAATCAGTTACTATTCCTAAATGTTCAAGCCATGTTTCTTGATTCAAAGTGAATTTGGGCTTTACCTCCTTTATTGTAGACTGGGACCATTCTCTTATAAATTTACTAGCTTTAAACAAAGTTTAAATAAGAAAGGTCTTGTAGTAGTCAGAATTGATTTAAGGCTACAAGTCTTTTGTGGTAGAGTATCTTTTGCTGCTTTAAAGTCATAATTCTAGGAATATCAAAGACATTTGGAATTCAGATATTTATCAAAAGATTCATTCAGTCAATAAATATGCATTGGGTGGCTGATAAAGAGCCAGACGCCTGTCTAGACCTTTTGATCACAGTGGTGAGCCATCACATTGATAGTTTATGTATTGAGTATTTACCTCATGTCAAGCACTGTCTCAAGTGCTTTGCAAATGAGACCTAGTCCCTGAGGTCAAGGACTCACTGAGCCCCTAAACTACCCTTTGCTTAAATAAAGATTGCACAACAACACAGATCAGTTAGATCACAATTTGCAACTTCTGTTGACTGCCTCTATAATGTGAGTATCCAGATGCATCAGCTGTTTAGTTATTATTTATCACCTGTGCTGGGTAAATGTCCACTACTGGACTTTTATGCAAATAGCACCCTAATGGTGAAAAGCTTCCCCAGTTCTGGTCCTGATGATAAAAACTAAATAGCTGTGTGACTTTTGTTATGAAATTTTTAATTTTTGTTAAGTTATAGAATCTCTTTACCTCTGTTCCCTTCATCTGTCAAAATGCAAGTGGCTATAATGAGGATGGTAATGATGATGATGCCCACCTCCTAAGATTTATGTGAAGAATTAAATGGTTTAATGTATTATAAGCATCTCGTACCTGGAACAGAGTAAGTGATTATCATTGTTATCACCAGCTTCATCATCGCAACCATGCAAGTGAAGCATTATTGTCTGAATTTATATCCATGAGAAAATAGAGGCACAGAGAAATTAAGTAACAGTCCCGATATTACATGACTAGGAATAGAACTAAAATTCAGAACAGCTTTCTTTACCCAAGCCGGCGACTGCTTCTAGGATGAAACTCTGCAGCATACCAGAGAAGGTCAAGTCAACTTATCGGTTCTCTTCCCTCTCCTTCTCCTTCTCCTCTTCCTCTTCTCCTCTTTTTCCTCCTCTTCTCCCTCCCGCTTCACGTCATCATCATCCTCACCAGTAACCACAGGCATACATTGCGATCCTAGGTGGCATATCTACTCTAGGAACGTTGGCTCTAATATAATTTTAGTTAGATGAAGTGTTCTTCTTCTGAGGGTTTATAGAACAGCAAAGGAGTGGTACAGAACAAATTGTCATCCTTAATAAACCTCTACAAAGTATGTATAGTTTTATAATAAAACTGATGCTCAGATTGATTAAATAACTTGCCTAAGGTTACACAGAAAGTAAGCGAACTAGGACCTTTCTGTTTCCCAAAATTTTGTGACCTCAAAATTGTGAGAAGAGGCAACAGCCTTTCTCTGTTTCCACTATACTATCTCTCCCGAGCCCCCTTTTGACTGATGGCCCCTATAATTAAATATCTGGTAGATCAAGTTTCCTCTCATTTCATTTCTTTTCAAGTGTTTTTCGGGAGGGGAATTACTCCCCGTTTATTTTTCCAGACACATTTCAGTTTATCTTGTCAGGCCCACAGAGTAATTTTGCTGGAATTTTTATTAGAATTATATTAAACTTATCAATTAATTTGAGAAAATTTGTCATAGATATTTTAAATACTCAGTTTTTCCATCTAACAATTTTATTAGTCTTTTCTTTAGTTTGTCAACTTTTACTTGCTTCACTTTGTATTTTTAAATTCTCTGTAGGTAGATTCTGATCATTTCTGTTTCAAAAATTGTAGGAGTTATTAGAGACAATTTACTATTGTAAAGGACCGATTTTCTACCTAACAATTACTGATACTCAAGAAAGTATTTATTTTTAAAAAATTCTTGTTTTAATCAATAAGACAAATGTATTGTTGTTCCATCCAAGTGTGTTCCCTTTTCTTGGTCACATGGCTACCCAGATGTCTCAACCTCCCTTGCAGCCTAGGCAGGTGACTATATTTAACCAATGGGATGGGAATCGAAGTGACATGGGTAACTTCCAAGTCATCTCTAAACAAGTATGGATTTTCATCCTGGAACACAGGCATCAGATGAATCATTTTTATTTAGTTATCTTTTTAGAGGCAGGGCCTCACTCTGTCACCCATGGTGGAGTGCATTGGGGGAATCAAGGCTCAATGCAGCCTTGAACTCCTGGGCTCAAGCAGAGGTTAATCATTTTTACCCACAAAGAAGTAAACAGCTCCTAGAGCAGAAGTCAGTGAACTGTGGGCCAGTTTGACCTGTGGTCTGATTTTTCATGGCCCATGAACTAAGAATGCTTTTACTTTTTAAAATGACTGTAAAAAGATAAGAGCAGAAGAAAGGAAGAGAGAGAAAGGAAAAAGGGAAAGAAAGAAAAAGAGAGAAAGAAAAAAGAAGAAAGGAAAGGAAGTGAAGGAAGACAGAAAGGAAGAAGAGAAAATGTGGCAGAGACTGTAGGAACCTCAAAGTCAATCTTGGCTGGATGCAGTGGCTCATGCCTGCAATCCCAGCACTTTAGGATTACAGGCCACTTGGGAGGCCAAGACGTGAAGATTTCTTAAATCCAGGAGTTCGAGATCAGCCTGGGCAACATAGCAAGACCACATCTCTACAAATAAATTTTTTTTTTTTATTAGCTGAGTGTGGTGGTTTGCACCTGTAGTCCCAGCTACTGATGAGGCTGACACAGGAGGATCACCTGAACCCAGAAGTTGGAGGATGCGATGACCTGTGATTGTACTACTGTACTGGGCAACAGAGTAAGACTCAGACTAAAAAAATTTTTTTTAAAAAGCCAATCTGGCCCAATATATAAAACATTTGCCAATTCTCATTCTAGAGGACTACTGTCAGGAAGATAAAAGAAATCTGGGTCTCTGAATCAATTCATGGAGCATAGCAGGTCTACCATTCTTGACCACTTATCTCAGGACTGTTGTGATAGATTAAAATACATTATCTTATTTAGTCTATTATATTCAGACTCTCCCTGTTACAAGATCTGTTAATTAATTAATCAACTAACTAACTGTATTAGTTTTGGCAGTTTTTCAGTTGATTACTTGCAACTTTTTATTTTATTTTATCATAAAGTTGTGGGGTACACGTCAGGATTAGACAGCATAAGTAGTGTATGTGCAGGTGAAGTTTGGGTCGCCAACTGGACCTCACTTTCCCTGGTTTAGGACCAGATATACTTTGTGGTTTACATGCCCTCCTCGCCCCAGCTGTCCCACAACTGCCAATTCCTCCCTTGTGCTATTGTGATTAATTTTCAGGCCCCACTTATGAATGAGAACGTATGGTATCCAGTTGTTTCTGCGATAGATCACTAAGAATGATTGTCTCCAATTCCATCCAATTTGCTGAGAAGTCCATGATTTTGTCCTTCTTTACATCTGTGTAATATTCCATCATGTATATGTACCACATTTTCTTTCTCCAGTCTAATTTCGATGGACAGTAGGGTTGGTTCCATGTTTTTGCTATTGTGAATAGTGGGGCAATAAACACGCATGTGCAGGTGTCTTTTTTGTAGAACAATTTCTGTCTAGGTGTCTTCCCAGGAGGGGAATTGCTAGATTGTATGGAAGGAAGGTCAATTTCTACTTCCTTTAGATATCACCACACTATTTTCCATAGAACTTAGACTAATTTGCACTCCCACCAACAGTGCAGAAGTGCCCCCTTTTCTCTGCACTTGTGCCAGCATCTATTAGTTTTTTATTTATTAATGATGACCATCCTTACTGGGGTAACATGGTTTTGATTTGCATTTCTCTGATGATTAGTGAGACTGAGCATTTTTTTCATGTAACTGTTGGCTACTCATATGTCTTCTTTTGAGAAGTGTCTTTTCATGTCCTCTGCCCATTTTTTAATAGGGCTGTTCATTTTTTCCTGTTAGCTCATTTGAGTTCCTTATAGATTCTGGATGTTAGGCCTTTGTCAGATACACAATTAGCAAATATTTTTTTCCATTCTGTGGGTTGTCTCGCCACTCTCTTAATGATTTATTTTGCTATACAAAAGCTTTTCAATTTGGTGAGGTCCCACTTGTCTATCTTGTCTTTTATGGCAAGCACTTTTGGGGATTTGATCAAGAATTGGTTGCCTACTCCAAAGTCCATAAGGGTGTTTTCTGCATTTTCTTCCAAGATTCTTACAGTTTGAGGTTTTGTAAAAACAAGAACTACATGATTATATCATTAGACACAGAAAAAGCTTTCTAAGAAATCGAGCATCCCTTCTTATAAAAACCTTTGAACACCTAGGCATAGAAGGAACATTCCTCAAAACAGTAAGAGCCATCTATGCTAAACCCACAGCCAACATATCGCTCAAAGGACAGAAGTTAGAAGCATTCCCCCTGAAAACAAGAGCAAGACAAGACTGCCCACTCTCATCCCTTCTGTTCAACACAGTGCTGGAAGTCCTTGCTAGAGCAATCAGACAAGAGAAGAAAATCAGGGTTATTCAAATAGGGAAAGAGGAAGTTAAGCTATCCCTCTTTGTGGACGATACCATCCTATACCTTGAAAACCCAAGGGGTCCACCAAAAACCTGATTATTTGCAATTTCTAGATAAACTAGTATGTCATGTGTAAACAATAATGTTTTTGTTTGTTTGTTTGTTTGTTTTGCCTCAGTAACAAACATGCTACCTCTTCTATATCTTTTTAATCTTATTTTTAATGGTTGAAACTTTCAGGACAATATAAATTAATAGTGGCAATAGCATACATCCATGTTTTGTTCTAAATTATAATGGCAATGCCTCTAGCTCTTTACTGCCTAGTAAACTATTGCCTTTTGATTATAGCTATTTTTCATTATCCTAAGCATATTCAGAAGAAAAATTTTCCAATGGTTTTTATCCTTATTGATTTATCTTTTTCAAGTTTTAGTATCAAATTTATTCTATTTTTATAAAAGAAATTGGAAAGCTTTCCTGCTATGCTTAGAAATGACTTGTATAGCTAGGAATGAGCTATGATTTGAAAATGTGAAATAAGTCATATCCAAATAATTCAGCCCTAAAGTACTTTTTTCTTCAAAAAAATGTTAAATTTCTTTCATGATTATATTCAGTTATATATTTCTTGAGTTAATTATAATTCATATTTCCCTTAAAAATTATTTATTTTCCCAAAATGTTCAAATTATTAACATAGACTTATACATAGAATGCTGCAGCATTCTCTTAAAATCATTTGATTTCCTCAATATCTGATGTAATAATCACTTTACTATTTTGCTTCTTTGTCTTCTCTCATTTTTTTGTTGTTATTGTTGTTGTGTATCAGAATTTCCAGATATTGATTGCTTTTTAATTTTTTCCAAAGAGCACACTCTTTGATTTATTAATTTTGTTTTTAATTTGCTAACAAATTTATTTGTGTAATTTTTTAATTTCTACTTTTCTTAGTAATGTAAACTATTTTCTTTTTAATAAACTGCTAAATTTCTTTTTTCTCAATAATAAAAATGTATAATGCTATGAATTTGCTTCAGGTGTATTAGTCACATCGTAAGTTTTGAAACATACGATGTTTATGTTATTTCTAAATAATGTGTGTTGTAGTTTGGGTTTCCCTGAAAGCAGACCCTGAAAAGTACCAGATGCTGAAAGTTACCTGGGATGTAATTCTGGGAAGCATAAGTGAGAAAATGAGGGAAGTGATATTAGGCCGGAGAAAAGCTAGTAAAGGGAGAGTTAATACGTGGTTTAATGAGAAGGGCTGCTGGAGCTCCACATCTGATAAATTGTTTATATTATGTCCTGGAAATGTCCCATTGATGAAAGCGGAAGCTGGAAACTGTATCTATAAACAAAGTTAAATCCCCAGTAATTCCAGGTGATCATTCCTATGAGTTAAGCACACTGGAGAAAGACTTAAGCAAAGAAATATAAAGCCACAGTCATTTGAGATGAAGCATCACAGTCATGAATGCTATTCATCTCAGCTGCAAGTGAACTTAGGCAAGGGCTGAGGGGCTAAATATGGCCTCAACAGCATCTGCTGCAATGTGCATTCATAGATTTACTTTCATTTTTACCGAAGAATTTTTCCCCAAGTGGTTTGTTGGACCTTAATTTTTTTAATGTTTTTAGATTTTAATACAAACACTCATTACACATTAAAATATGCATTTTCAGCTGTAATATGTAAGTTTTTCTGAAAATGGAAGAAAACATTACAGATTAATCTTTGGAAAATTTTACATTTCAGAACAATGAACACAGTTTTCAGCATAGCTGTTTGACAGATTTTTTTCACCCATTCAATTAGTATCTACTTCAGGCTGTTATCGTTCCAATCATTTAACATTTTTACATTCCTTTCTTCAAACTTTTTGTTTTGACATAATTTCAGACTCGCAGAAAAATTGAAAGGGTAGAACAGAGAACTCCTGTGTAAACTTTATTCAGATACATGGATCTCTTTCTAAACTCAAAATTCTGTGCCATTGATTTCTTTATCTATCCTTTTGCAAATATCACACCAGTTTGATTTTTAGAGGCTTATAGTAAATCTTAAAGTCAGGAAGTGTAGATTTTCTAATTGTGTTTTTAACTGTTGTGGCTTTTAGTTACTTCGATTTTCATATAAATTTTAACATCAGCATTTAAAGCTAAAATTTCCCTCTAAGCCTGCTTCAGCAGTAACTAAGAAATTTGAATATGTTGTACTTCATTATTCAGTTAAAAATATTTTCTAATGGCCCTGTGATTTCTTCTTTGACTGTTGGATTACTTAGAAGTAAACTGATTGATTTCCACATATTTCATGTTTTTGTGGATTTTTTTTATTTTTAATGTAATTTATTGTAATCAAAAAACATACTCTATATGATTTTAATCCTTTCAAATTAATTGAAATTTTACTGCCCAACTAACCTTCATGCTATATTAATGAGCATGCCACTGACATTTAGAATAATATGTATTCTGCCTTTGTTGGGTATAGTAGTCTATAAACATCAACTAGGTCAAGGTGGTTGATGGTGTTGTCCTGATACTCTATGTTTTGGTTCATTTTGTGTTGCTATAGAAAAATACCTGAAACAGTTTCATTTATACAGAAAACAGGTTCATTCAACTTATAGTTCTGCAGGCTGAAAAGTTCAGGGGCATGGCCCTGGCTTCTAATGAGGGCTCTCGTGCTGCATCACAACATAGCAGAAAACGTCAAAGGGAAATGGACCCATGTAAAGAAGAGAAAATCTGAGGAGTGTCCTGGATTTATTACAATCCACTTTTGAGGGGCCTAATCCATTCCCACTAGAACTAATCCAGTCTCCCAAGAGCAAGAACTCACAACCTCCAAAGTAGCACCAAGTCCTTCATGAGGAATCCACCCCACAAACCAAACACCTCACACTAGGCTCCACCTCCCAAAATCATCACATTAGGGATCAGATTTCAGCATGAGTTTTAAAGGGGACAAATATTCAAACCATAACAATGTCTTCATAGATTTGTCTTGCCCAGTTGCTCTATCAATTGCTAAGAGAGGTATGTTACAGTCTCAGAGCTTTTGTGAAACTATTTCTCCCTTTAGTTCTGTCAACTTTCGATTAGCATATTTTGAAAAACTCTGTTATTAGGCTTAAATGCATTTATTATTGTTATCATTCCTGACAAATTCTTTTATCATTATAAAATGTCTTTAACCTTGGTAATGCTCTTTGTCTTGAAGTCTGTTTTATCTGATATTAATATCACTCATTACTATTTGCATGGTATATCTTTTCTATCCATTTCCTTTTGATCTGTCTTTATGTCTTTATAATTAGAGTACTTTTTTTCACAGACAGTATATACTTAGGTGTGGCTTATCCAGTCTGATCATCTCTGCCCTTTATTGGAGTATTGATTTCATTAATATTTAGTATACTACTGATATGAATGGAATTATGCCTATCAACCATTTCCTATGTATTTGCTGTATGTCCTTTTAAATTCTTGGTTGCCAATTCCTCCTTTTTGGCTCATTTGAGATCCTTTGAATTTTTTAATATTCCATTTAAATTGATCTGTTGATGTTTTGCTTTACAGCTTTGCATATTACTTAGTGGACACTATAGGGATTACAATATACAATGCATCTTTAAATTTTTAGTCTTTTTACAATTAGCATTGTATCTCTTCCCATCATCTATACTATAGTTGCCATATGTATTATGTTTACATACACTATATACCCGCACAAATTATTTTATAATTATTGCTTTAAACACACTTATATGATTTAAAAGAAAAAAAAATTATATTTCCCCAGATATTTACCATCTCTAATACTTTTCACTTCTTTATGAAAATATAAGTTTACATTTGGTATTATTTCCTTTTAGTCAGCAGAACTTTATTGGCATTTCCAGCGCATGCCTGTTGTTGACAAATTTTCTTGATTGTTTTTCATTTGAAAATGCATTTTGTTTGCCTTCATTTTTAAGGATATTCTCACTGAATATAGAATTTGGGGTTAAAAGTTTTGCTTTTCTTTCAGCACTTTAAAGAAATTATTCCTTTCCCTGCTTGTCTCCAGGGTTTCTGATGAGCAACCAGGGATTACCTAAAATGTTGTCCCATTATATGTAAAACGTCATTTTTCTCTAACTGGTTTAAATATCTTCTTTTTATAGTAAGCCCACTACAAATTCCTTTGCCTACCAATTCTCCCTCTTCTTTCTTTCTGGGACTCCAATTACTCATATATTAGATGCTTTGATATCTTACCATAGTTTCATGTGAGGATTTTACATTCACTTCTGTTTTAAAAATTATCTATTTGTTCTACAGACTGGATAATTTCAAGGTAACTCTTTCTTCTGTCATATCCAGTATGCTGTCAAGCACATACAGTGTTTTTTTTTTTTTTTTAATTTTAGATATTGTATTTTTTAGCTACAGAATTTCCTTTCGGTCCTCTTTTTTATGCCATAATTCTCTAATAAGATTGCCTACATCTTTTAAGGGTGCTTTCCTATACCCTTGAGCATAGCTATAACAGCTGATTTGAAATTGTTGTCTGCTAATATTAGCATCTGGATCATTTTGAGATCACTCTCCATTGATTCCTTTCTTGCTTGAGTATGAATCACATTTTCATTTTTCTTCCTAGTTGTAGGTTGTATCCTAAATATTAGGAATGCTGTATTGTAGAAACTATGGATTCTGTTCATTTCTCTAAAATGTATTTTTTTAAGCAAGATGGTTAACCTGACTGAACTCAAATGACAAATTCTGAAACCAAAGTTTAGTTCTTTTGGTTTGGATTGGGCTGCTTAAAGTCTGCCCTACAAATGTGTTGTCCAAAGATTATCCAGAGATTTGGGCAGAGTTTTCACACAGATTTTGGGGCTCCTCCTCTCATTTGGCTCTGACTTTTCTGGAACTTTCTATTAAAATTTTCAGGTGCTGTGGACCTGGACTTCTGTTTTATTGTTCTTTAAGCCCCCAGTAGGATGGTGGGTTTCTAGCCAAGATTTAATAACCCCACATGGCATCAACTGGGACTTGCTCCCAAGCCAAAGACTTTAAAAATGTGAGACTCGCTCAGTTCTATTCCTTCAGTCTAGCTTTTAAGTGCTCTTTCAGTGTCTTCCTGTTTTTATTTTTTCATTTTGTCCCAAGGTCATTGTTATTATCTGTGGAAGTATTGATCTGATAGGAACTAATATACCATTACCCAATTGTTAATAATCACTTTTGAGCCGGGTTCGGTGGCTCAGCCTGTAATTCCGCGCCTTTGGGAGGCTGAGGTGAGTGGATTGCCTGAGCCCGTGGGTTCGAGACCCGCCTGGGCAAGCGAGACCTCATCTCTACAATAAAATCAAAAAATTAGCTGGGCGTGGTAGCGCGCGCCTGTAGTTCCAGCTACTTGGAAGGCTGAGGCGGAAGGATCACCGGAGCCCAGCAGGTCGAG
>CAUYQG010045243.1:0-34624 GCA_963574415.1 Tarsius wallacei | reverse complement strand
TTTCTGAACTCATCAGTTTTGATGTCTTGGTGCTTCTGCTGTTTTTTGTTTCACCCCTTCCACATCCGTAAAACGTTTTCCTTTTTGAGGACTTTTTCATACGGGAAAACAAGAAAACGTCACTTGGGGTGAGATGGGGTGAATACCGAGGGTGGGGAGCAGGGGTCATGCCGGTGTTGGTGAAAAACTGCTGAACACTCAGCACGGTATCAGCGGGTGTGCTCGTCAGCCACCCATCAGGAAATGGGCAAACATCTTGAAAGAATCTCCAAAAAAATTCACTGAAGCCAAACACAGCCTCTCACAGCAACACTAGTGGTCCATGAATGCCAATGGATTCCTAGAACACTCACCTGGCAGGGGAGGCCTGCACTACAAGGGGCCGGTCCTCCAAAACGAATTTCATTTTGGGGGGTGTACCTCCCTCCTTGTGTTAGATAGTTTTGAAATTTGTCTCCCGTCTCCTGGCTGACATCACCCGCCCTGAAAAGTCTCCTCCACGGCAACACTCAATGTCTCCGTGAATTGGCTTTCTGTGTGGCCAGCAGCCAGACCTTGGCGAAACCCTGGTGTTCAAGCAGCAAAACCAGGAGTGCTCATGAGAGAAGGAGCACACCGCATGGAGAATGTCTGGCGACCACTGGGCGGGCCAGTCTCCACTCAAGTTCCTCCTGAGGACCTTCTCCCCGCCTCACCCTGGCGATCTTCACAGCAGCTAACACCATCTCTGTCTCTTGGTATGGCACAATCTGGCCCAAACCTCCCCAGCCTCGGAGAGCGGGAGGCTTCCCTAGCCCTGGGCTAAGGCCCGTCTTGGGGGCTTCTTCCCATGGTTCCCAAGAGGACTGGCAGAGGGCGTTCCAGTCCTTCCCCAATGTGCGGTTCAGGCAAGTGGGTCTCCCCATCGCCCCCCATCCGTTCACACCTTGAGGTCTGCCTCTGTCAGTCTCAACACTCACAAGTGAGGAGAAGCCGGCAGCGGCCCACGCCAGCTGCGGTTGTACCAAGACCAGCCTCATTTCTTTTCAATCTTGCGTCGTCCAAGATTCAAATACTTTGGAGTCAGGTCTCTCCACTGTCACTTGTTACCCAATAATCAACATAATGACTGCCAGCCAGCCACGATTTCGCCTGCCCTCTGCTGCTGGCAGGAAGGACCCCCGGACCCTCGCGCTCCCTCAACACCCGCTCTTGCCGCTGCTGCATGATCCAAAGCCACAGAGGAAACCTCGCACTACACTCCTCCTGGCCTGTGCTGGCGATCGGCAGTCACCCAGACCCACAGCACATCCCCCAGCCCAGCCCCTTCTGCAGCCTCCGCTCTCACCTGACTCCCCGGAACGAGACAAATCCATCCTGTCCGCAGCGTCCTCCTGCTCCAGCGACAAGCTGGCTCTCCCCCACGGACACGGCCTCCTCCGCGTCCCTCCCACGTGTGGCTGCTTTTTGCTCCTGTCTTTCGGGACCCCCACACTGGTCTTTGGGCTCTCCACGCCTCCGGGCAAATCTCCACTTAGGAGCCTTTGCAGGGATGGTGCCCCCACCTGGAGTCCGCCTCCCGCAGGAGCCTCCTCAGATGTCCTCTCTTCCAGGAGGCCAAGGGTCATTTCTCCACCCAAACTTCCCTCCCAGCCACCCCCCGCCCCGGGTGCTCTCAACTCCCCCCAACTGCTCTACTCTGACTTTTATCCATGGCTCCCATGACCTTCGAATATGCAATTTGCTTTGTATCTTGTTTATTGATCCCCCCCATTTCAAACTCCCCAAGGGCAGGGATTCCGTCTGTTTTGTTGACTAGGGTATCCCAAGTGCCTGGTACAGCACCAGGCACCTGGTAGGCACTTCAGCAAGCATCTGAGTGTAAGAGTGGACTCTCACCATAATATGTCCAGGAACGCACAATCATTTCACTGTGTTAGTCAGGGAGACTGAAGCTTAGAGAATATTGATAATTCACTGACAGTCACACTGCTTGTATAACCTGGATTCCAATCCAGGCCTCCTCCCAGGCTGACGCCCACGGTCCCACAGTCAGCAAGCAGGGTGGGCCTACAGTGGCCGGTGGACGTGAGAGAGGCAGAGACTGGGGTGGAGTGGGGGGATGGAAGAGGGGCGGAAATGAGTCTCTCTGTGCCTAGCGAAGCCGTTTAAACCACGTTCCACCGCAGAAGCTCTGAGATAAGTGGGGACATAATCAATCCATGTCTTGGAAAGGTAACTTGAACAGCTGCCAGTCTGAGATAGGAAGTCCAACGACTGCCAGGGGGGGAGGAACACACCGAAACGGCCTGCGTGGCTCTGAGACGTCACCACCAAAAACACCCGCCCCCCAGGGCCGCTGAGAGAGAGGTTGATGCTGCACAAAAGGTTGTGAAGTGACATTTTATTCATGCATGTTAGGTGTTGGGAAAACAAACCAGTGAGTTACTCTCCATGTGGGTACAGTCACAGTTGTCAACGGTATTTGGAAAGACCAGACTGAGGGCCCATGAGGCACTGTTTCGGCCAGGGCCACGAGAGCAGAGGCGCGGAACACAGATGCGTGCCCAGTCAGGCGCACGTGGGTGGTGTCATCTCACTGAAGCAGCACCCAAGCCGCAGGGTGTCCGCAGGGCCACCGCCTCGCTGGCCCCCTCGAGACAGCCTTGCCACCACACAGTCTGGCCAGATGAGTCAGAAAACAAAGGGTCGAGTCGTGGGAGGGCAGGGATTATAAATAATACATACATTAACAGATATTAATTTTGTGACACAAAAGTGGCTCTTATAAATACTTTGATGAATGAGTTTAAAAACACATCCCCATATAAATAATGTTAAATATCAATAAATAGATTTAGGTTCAGAAATTCAAATGCGGCCGGCAGGACCACGCTCATTTGGGCGCTCTCCGACCTCGAAACAGCATCTGGCTCCTTTTCCTCTTCAGGTTGGATCTTGGCGCCAGATTCAGTACCACGCGGAAGAGCTCATGGATCGCCTTGCGCTGGATCTGCGTGTCATTCACCTGTTGAGAAAGGAAACAGAAGTTCACGTCAGGCCTACATGCCGTCGGGACGTTTTGTTCTGTCACGTTCAGTGAGCAGGGGAGGGTTCCCGCACAAAAGCGGGTTCTCACGAGCACCCTGTCCCTTTGGCGTGCGACATCGCATGCAAGTGCCAGTTGTGCAGGAACACGGTGGGCACGTCGCATGGCCTTAAGTCGGCTGCCACAGAATTCTCAAAACCATACGGTGCAAGGAGCCCTGATGTGGGGCCAACTTTAAAGGTGGCTTTGAATCCGGTGCGTGCCATAATTCTGACTTGGAGCCACTTGGCCTCTCCAACCCTTATTTTCTCATCCACGTCACCAGTCTACCAACGATATCCCTGGTGCTTTAGTGAGTCTCTGCTTCAGGCATCAAATGAGTCCCCATAGGCCAAGGGTCTCACCTCAGTGGAGGGCAGATCGACCTGGAGGCCCAGGGAAGGACTCAGAGGCCTCGGTGCAGGAAGCAGAGGCCAGTGCCACCTGGGCCGCTAAGCTCCCCAGGGGACCAAGTCTGAGGACCACAGATATGGGTTAAGTACTTAGTCAAACACCAAATCTAAGACCAGTGAAAACTGTGGTTTTCAACTTCCCCAAATGTTGGTCAGTCTCGTCATTTCCACAATGGCCTTAAAAGTAAACACTGATTATACTTATGGCTCACTGATGCAGCAATTTAAAGTTAGGAATTGCAACCACTTTTTCTGCACCATGCCAGCAAACGGAACTATTTGCTTTTCTTTGCTCTGACCAATCGGCCATTTAGATGACCTCATGTTTAATAAAATGCGGCTGTCAACTTTCTTCCTGGCTTGGCCCTGACATTTCTCTCTAATGCTAGGAACACTGTGGCCACCTTGCCAATTTCTGAGGGCGACCAGGGGGTCCTAGGCTACAGGACAAAACACGAAAGGGAAAAACATGCCTAAAACATGCCAGCGATTGACACTAGCTGAGAGCTCCCTCAGGACCTCCCACAAGGCAGGAGTTGACAGCAGCTAGAGGTCCCTGGACTTTCTGTTCATGGCATTATAGAGTTGTGGAACAAAGGAGACCATTGAGCTTAAGCAGTGAACACAACAGATCTCTTTTCAGATGAGGAAACTGAGCCCCAGGCAGGCAAGGCACTCATCTGAGGTCACAGCTCCTCAGTGGCCGGTGGCCGGGCCACTGAGGAGAAGGAATCTTCTCAGCCCCTCCCACGGCTCTTTCCGTGAAGACACAGGGCCTCCCGCCCAGCGCCAGAGACTTTCCACCACACAAGCGGGAGACAGTGAGAGAGCAGTTTCTCAGCCCTGCCCCCACTTCTTCTCCTGCTTCTTCCTGCTGGACTTGTCCATGCACCTGTCCTCACACGACTGTCATAAGTTAGGCAGTGTTTCTCAAGGTACACGTTTGGGTGGTTCCCAGGCTGACTCTGCAAAGTCTCTCAAAGTACTGACAGGGGAAGAACTAGCAGGGGAGAGCTTTGATCTCACAGCTGCAGCCACTGTTAAATGGCTCATTTCTACTTCCTGGGAGCCACGTGTTTTGCAAGAGCCTCTGCCATGAAATCAAAGGATCACGCAGCCTTACCGAAAGGAAAGTCAGGTTTTTGAATGCCTCGACTTTGTCTTTGTCGCTGTTGAAAAACTTGACAATCATGTCTTCTTTGATGGTGTCCACGCTACTCTTGATGTGCTGGTTGTCTTTAAGCTTTTCAAAGAGCTTGAAGTAGAAGGAGACTATCTGACTCTGGATGATTTTTCGGTCGCCCTCCTTGGGAGGAAAGGGCACAGGGAGAGGATGACTGCGCATGCACCCACGAGAACGCAAGCGACGGGGAAACTCGCCAGGCGGGAATGTTCCACTTACCTCTTTCCAGCTACTCATGACATCTAAGAAGAGAGTCCCGTTGTCCGACACATCGGACTCATCGGCGTCCTGGAAAAAGAAGAGGAAGAGAAGAAGAGGGGTCATAAATTGCCTACACATGAACTTCAAGTTTCACCGCACTCAGAGGCTGACAGTATCCACCTTTCGACCTTTTGGTTTTGCTCTAGCAGTCAAGTGTTTCCAAGAGCTCTTGTTGTCAGGGACAGCCAGACCGTGCTGCCCCTCCAGCTTTCTGGCCGTCTCATGCAGCCCCATGGTGCAGCATCCCAAAGGAACTCAACAAAACTGGCGATTCCCCAGAGCAATAGCAAGTTCAAGGAAGTATTTGCAAGCTTGGTGGGGGAAGAAAAGAAAAAGGAATGCCCTCCCACTATAAAATACTGCCCTCTGATGGTACAGGTTGCTATCACATCTACCTGTGCCCTCATGTAGGGATCGATTATGGGCGCTTTAGATGACAGTTCCCAGTGTGTGTGTGTGTGTGTGTGTGTGTGTGTGTGTGTGTGTGTGTGTGATTTGATTTCATGTGGAAAGAATGAAATCGATGGTGGAGGCTTGGACATTATTATCAGAACGGCTTTCATCATAATAGCTAACGTGAAAGCAAAGAACAAAACATTTAAAATGTAAAAACTATTTTCACTAACCATAAATACAATTTTTTTTAAAAACCCATAGAACAAAGTTTTTTAAATTCCAAAGCCAGAATCATAAGTCCTGCAAAATCCCATGAGCAGTGTGTTCAGGAGTAATTCACAGGTAATAGAGATGAAGCATCTATCACTTTTTGGAGAAAAACCCTTGTGATTTGTTTCAGCCAGAGCTCTAAGGACCTTGCCTTCCTCTGCTTTAATTCACAAATTGTTTCCTATCACCATCTTTAATGCTAATCTTGATCTTCTGCCATCGCCTTCACAGTAGTCTGGAAAATCAGAAACTAATAGCCAGTCGTGTTTTCAATATGCTTATCCTTGGCTTATTACCATTGAGTGGGCTCTCCCACAAAATCATCAACATCATTATGTTTCATGTCCATATTATGCCCATCTTTTGGAAGATTCATGAGCCCCTCTAAGTCCCTACACAAATTGAGCAGAGCGTTAAAGCGGTGTCTAGATTATTTAGTCAAGAAAACCATCCAGTCCACAGTCAGCAAAATAACACCACGTCTTCTCAAAATGACTTCGGACCAGCCATGACCGCCTATCAAAGACACTCCTGCAAATCAACGCTCAGTCGTTCTCAACCACAAACAATTATTATTGAAAGGTGATACTTACAAAATAGCTCTTCAGTTTTTCTGTCTCATTTCTGAGTCTGGTCTGGCAGTAATAGCCAGAAGAACCCAAAATGACACAGAGCTGAAAAGCCAAGACGTAACTTGAGTAATTCATGACTTCGGAGAGAGTTGGGCCGAGGAAGTTGAAAAGTCAGTAGCTCCTGTATCAGATCGACCAGGTCCAAGGACAGCTGATCTTTCAGAGATGATCAGATCAATGTACTGTATCTCCTTTGGCTGCTGGTATTTATACCCAGTTGAAGTCTCATCGGGATTACGTATTTTCACAAGTTTTAAAAAATGAGATGGTGACAGATAGGCAGGGATGCAAGTTAGTTTGTAATAATAGCTATGGTTTGTGGCCTGTTGGGGTTGTAGTTAGAGTTTCCTTTCGACTCCTTGGGTTCTTTGACGATGAGGCAGACCCATCATGCCCACCTGTGCCATTCTAGTGGGATCCTCTGAAAGCACTTTTACTTCCCAACGTTCAAAGGCTGGAAATTTTCTCGCCCTTATGCCCTTGTCAAATGTCGACTCCCCATCCACAGAGCACATCGATCATTTGTTTGTGGTTGGCAACAAGTGACAAAGGAAATTGTAGGGCCTCTCGAACTTTTACAGAGGGGGAACCTTTGACAATTTTTCTTGCAAATGGCCAGAAAGCAAGGAACGAATGTGGTTAAAAGACCAGTTTGGTGAGGAAGTCCTCCATCAGAGTGGGTAAGCAAAATACCCAACTCAGGTTGCAAATATTGTAGACCAACATGGCCCAATAGGAATTTGATACAAGTCCCGCAGGTACACTTAAATGTCTAGTAGCCCCATTAACAAAAGTTCAAAAAAGTAAATCTAGTTGTGAGAAATATTGTGTTAAACCAATATATCTGGAATATCAATTCAATATGCATCAATATATGATATTCCCAGTAAGATATTTTGCATTCTTTCGGTGACATGAAATCCTTGAAGCCTCGACTTAGGCAAGTCATATTTCAAACGCTCCTAGCCGCACGTGGCTGGGTGCTACAGATGGCACAGCAGAGTTCCAAATAATTGCCAAATAATAGAGAGTCTTTTTGACTTTTTATATCTGTTCCTTTCAAGGACAAAAACGGAATTCTTTCTCCTCCTCGGTAATTTGTTTATGAAGTGCCGTGCCTCTGGATGCCACAGAAGCCCTCCACCCTTGGGTTTCCATCCATCTTGCATCTCTACCTGCAGTGTAGACACTAGCACCTTGGGCTGTGGGGGCGGCCTGAATCCTGACCCACTCTCACCCAGCTATGTGATTGTGGGTGGGCTTCTCTTTTTTTTTGAGTTGGAGTCTCGCTCCGTCACCCAGGCTGGAGTACAGTGGCACACCCACGGTCACCCCAGTGTCAGCCTGCTGGACTCCAGCTATCCTTCCACCTCAGTCTGCCAAGTAGCCAGAATGACAGGCAAGCGCTACCACACCCATCTAATTTTTTGATTTATTGTAGAGTTGATGTCTCACCAAGTTGCCCAGGCTGTTCTCAAACACATGGGCTCAGGCAATCCTCTCACCTCAGCTTCCCAAAGTGCTGGGATAACAGGCTTGAGCCACCGCACTCTGCTGTGAGTGGGCTTCTTAACTTGTCTATGACTCAGTTTCCTTATCTGTCTCATGGGCTTGACAACCATATCTTCTTCCAGGCTTCAGCTGAAAATGAAATCAGCCCCTCCATGTGTGACTGCTAAGAATTTTGCCTGACATATAATAATCACTCAGTAAGGGTTATCTAGTGTTTTGCGGGAACATTGGGTGACCAGTCATTTCTAAAACAATGCCCTGACTTTTCTCTGCTGTTTCTTTGGTCTGGAGTTCCCATTCTTCTCATCGGTGCCCCCAGAATGGGACCCACCACGCCCGAGACTACACAAGTGAACACCATCTCTCCTCGAGTTCTCCCACAATTATCCTTCTCAAAGTTAACCTCACATCCTCGATGCCAGTCTTGGTGTATACTTTTCAAAGAGTCTCCTGTGAGAGGTAGCTGCTCACTTGCCTTTTTGCACACTAGGCAGAGTTTCTTAAAGTCAAAAAGCGCCTCCAACGCCCGTCTCTTCCCTAGAACCTCATGGCGTGGGGATTTGTTCATGACAGCTCTGAATACGCTTGGCCTCAAATGCTCACCTAAGGGCTTTTGTTGAGCTATTTGTCCTCAAGTTCTAATCCCAATGCTACTAGGCCTCTCCCGCAGGAAACTAGCTTTTAATTCATGAAGGAGTATTAATATGAATGTTAGAAACCCGATGCTACATCTCTTTAGCCAATGCCTGCTGACTAGGACAACTTTGTGTATGATTTCATGCGAAAAGAAGCCAGAAGCTCTTTGAAGGGCTGCCTTCCCAAAGAATAACCAAGATCCAGACGCTTCTGTGGAAGCAAAGCCTCCCGTCAAGCAAGCGGAAGGTGTGGAAAGTGCATGCTGTACACAGAGCACAACAGGGCCATGCCTCGGGAAAAGGGGCGTCCTGAGAACATGCCGCAGGTGGCCCCTGACAGCGTCGAGGCCTGACACACCGGCAGACTCCACCCCTTCTGATGGCCGAACCCTGAGTCATGAGAAGGAACATGCCCACCTTTCTGGAAAGAGGTAAATGTCCACCCTTGATTTCTCCCCTGGAGTGCAGCGTCGGAGTGAGAAGCTAAGGGCAGTGGCATCCGCCATGGGGACTTGGTGCTGCCTGGGCATTTGTGAATTGAGAATCCTGTTCAAAATAACAGAATCTACAAAGAATATGTTCACGGCCTAGCCAGAGGTTTAGGACTAAAACCACGTTGCTAAAATCCAAGCTCGGATAGCTCTTAACAGCCTGACCAAACAGGATTACCGAATTACAGTGGTTACCCATGGTCTGTCCCCTCACTTTTTAGTCTTGTAGATGAAGGTCCAGAAAAGTAATATGCTTAATTAAATGCATTCTGCTGATGAATGCAGAGCTGAGTCAAGAGGCTTTTCATCAATTAACCCATCCCCATTCATCGGTATCTATTCAGGCTATTGTATGTGCCTCTAACAGTGTTAGATACGTGAATTCAAACCATGATACCCTGTCAGACTTGGGTCTCTGGGGCATTTTCTATAGAATTTATGAGACAGTCTTCACACTTTAATTCCTGAAAATGCTGCAAGACTGCAAACCCAGGTTGAGAAAGACTTGGCTGGACACCCCAGTAGACCCACGTCCGTGGGCGCACAGCCTTGCGGCCTGACCGACCCTGCGCTTAGAGCAGCCACACCTGGTTCAAGACTCTGCTGACCTTTCATGAGCCCCCTAATAACTTTTTGGCAAGCGGCCCCTGTGTCCATTGTGTACTTGTTCCTGAAAATGGCGTCGCTGGTCCTGCCTTCCAGGCTGGACGCACATCTTCTGCTACCAGGGTTTTATCTTTCAACAGATGATTCTTTGGCTCAGAATGTTGTCACTGCAATAGTGTGTCCATTTGTGAGCTTTTCCTGTCTCGCCAATTTCACAGACAAGAAATTTCTTTCTCGTTTCTGCCTGTAAAACACCTTATGTTGCTCATGCAAACTAGAGGTTTCACACCTTGTTGGTTCGGCCAGTTCTGAGACTGCAGAATAATTCACCACCTTCAAAAGGTTTGCAAAGCCACCAGGAGCCAAGGTGCGATCATTACTAAGACTGGGGGCTGAAGACTTTCTTTTTTCTTTTCAGCTAGACTTTCTTTCTGAAAACTGGCTATGGTTGTGTACTGAGCATCAGCAGGATTTCAGCCATGCCTCCAGCCATCCCCAGTCCTGAGAAGGCAGTCAGGAAGACAGACTTACACCTCGGTCACCCTTTTCCTCTGTGATCAGCAGGCACATTCCTACCGCTCACAACCAAATTATCTCATAGACTCTTCCACTCGGTATGAGTCAGCACTGGATCCGTGCCCCCACGCGATCTCGACCCCGGAACTCCTGACATCATGCGAGTGAACCCGCGGAAGAAGTGCGGCATACACAATGGAAGTCCAGCGGAGTCCCCGCAGCCTGACTCACAAAATCCCTTGTGCCGGAGGAAGGCTTTCTGAATCCCCCTTTTTCTTTTGTGCCATCCGGCCACGTTGAGGGGCGGTTTAAGGAATGCAGATGGCGTTCCACCTAGGCAAGACAGCCATCAGGGTACAATGGTCTTGGTTTTATGTGCATTGGGATTGTGCATTGACAATCTGAAGGCTTGTGTTCCCGCTTTTAAGGTCATATTTTTATTCCACCAGGAATTTTAAGGCACCCACTAAGTGCTACGTACTGATTGGCGTCGTCTTACCAAAGGAAGACGAAAAGTTTTGTTGTGGAAATATCTGTTGACATTCTGGCTTTCAAGCAATTATATGTCCTTATTGGACACCTGCGATGTGCCCGTCCCTCCAGGGTTAAAAAGAAGAGACAGTCAGGTAGGCACCTACATCCCCACATTGGCAGCTGGGATGATTCTCCTGCCCTTCTTCCTGGACGGATGTCCACAGTGTCCTTCCCATCTCCGTACCACTTTCCCGGGAGTTCATAACCTATGGTTAAGAGGACTGGTTATCAGTCAGAGGAAAAAGCACATATCTCACATATGTATTGCTTTCCCTTCTCTTATACCCAAGGCAGAAGTCACCAAAGGCAGATGTCAGCCATGGCATTCTTTCCCATAAGTCCAGATGTAGCCTCTGAATCCTTCTTAACACTGAAACCTGGAGAGATACTACTTCATCAATATTTCATCGCTATTTTCCATGTTAGGGCAAAGGTTTACTTGCTGCTATGCCTCTTAGATAAATCCTCTAAATGAATTCTTCCAATCTACAAAAAAGCAAAAGACGTGGTCTCTTCCTCAAAAAAAAAGTATTAGAGGAAAAACATGACAATCCATGAAGTAATGCAAGGGAAAGAGCGCTGGGCTAAGAGCAAGGAGTCTCAGATTCTGGTCCTGGATCTGGATTTCTGAGCAGAACCTTCACCCAAGCCTCCCCTCTCAGCGCATCGTCTTTAAATGAAGAGTTTGTGCCAACAAACTCTAAGGGTCCCCCTGAGTCTGATGTCCTATGTTTCTATGACTGTAACTTACGAAGACTTAAGACATTACTAAGGACCAAGGCTACATGGGGTAGAGACTCCAACAGACTTAAGAATTCAGAGAAGCCGGGCTCGGTGCCTCAGCCTGTAATCTCGCGCCTTGGGAGGCTGAGGTGAGTGGATTGCCTGAGCCCGCGGGTTCGAGACCCGCCTGGGCAGGTGAAACCTCATCTCTACAATAAATCAAAAAAATTAGCCGGGCGTGGTAGCGCGCGCCTGTAGTTCCGGCTACTCGGAAGGCTGAGGCAGAGGCGGAAGGATCGCCGGAGCCCAGCAGGTCGAGGCTGCGGTGGCCGGGAGCGGCCACTGCACTCCAGTCTGGGTGACAGAGTGAGACGCCAACTCAAAAAAAAAAAAAAAAGATTCAGAGAAGTGAGCCGGGTGCAGTGGCTCACGCCTGCAATCCCAGCCCTTTGGGAGGCGGAGGAGAGAGAATTGCCTGAGTCCGGGGATCGAGACCAGCCTGGGCAATTTGGCAAGACCTCATCTCTACAGTAAATCAAAAAATTAGCCAGGCACAGCGGTGCGCACCTGTGGTCTCAGCTACTTGGGAGGCTGAGGCAGAAGGATCGCCTAAGGCCAGCAGGTCAAGGCTGCAGTGGCCGTGAGAATGCCACTGCACTCTAGCCTGGACGACAGAGTGAGACTCTGCCTCAAAAAAAAAAAAAAATTCAGAGAAGTAATTGAATGATGGAAAAGTTGAAAAATTTCACCAGTGACTTCAGTTTTGAATTTAAGTTGAGCTTGAGCTTTAAATTCGAATTGAACTTTTAAATATACTTGCATATGTGCACCTATCATTTGTAAATGAAATGAGTAACACTTCACAGCTTGTATTTAACCCCCAAACCTGTGCTTCCCTTCCCAGGAGCCCAAGAAGTGAGTTGTCCCCAAGGCATCCCCTGAGATAGCTCGAAGCCCAGAAAACATGAGCATTTTCCCAAAGGAACCACACTCCTGGGTCTCCCATCTACACATGGCGGATTTGCAGTCTTTGCGAGGCTGCCTGGCGGGGGAGTTCTGACTCCACCATGACCCAGTGGATGAGGTTTCTCCATCACCAGCATTTGGTGTGTCATTGTTACAGTGCCCTTGACCCCTGAACCAATTTGTGAAGTGCCAGAACCCATTCCCATCCAACAGCTTTTCAGGTGGAAATCATTTTCAGGGGTTATAAAATTGCGTGGGATCTTTTTAATTAAAAGAAAAAATTAGGCAATGCAGAAGAGCTTAAGAAAGGAAAAATAAATCACCTATTATTTTGCTACTGTTAGCCTTTTGACACAGATTATTTCTTTTTTTTCTATGTACATAATACAGTGTCTGGGATAAAATTGTTCCCCAATAAACTTCTGTGGATTCACTAAATATAAGGCACAAAGACTCGGGGATTAAGTCCAAAGGCTGTGTGGGTTCAATGGTGACTCTGTTCCTCGCTCTCTGTTGGCTTTGAATGAGTTACTTCAGCTACAAGTCCCTTTCCTCCTCTATCAAAAGCTGAGGCCAAGCACGGTGACTCACATGGATCACCCCAATGCTTTGAGAAGCCAAGGTGGGAGGATCGCCTGAGGCTAGGAGCTCAAGACCAGCCTAAGCAACGTAGCAAGACCACATGTCTAACAAACGTTTTGCACAAAATCCATAAATTAGCCTTCAGTCCCAGCTACTCAGGAGGCTGAGGCAGGAGGATCACTTGAGCCCAGGAGCTAGAGGCTGTAGTGAGCTGTGATCATGCCACTGCCCTCCAGCTTCGGTGACAGAGTGAGACTCTGGTTCTAAAAAACAAAAATGTAAAAAGGTAGCATGAATAATAACGGTCTCAAATGATGTCACAAGCGTAAATCATGTCAATGTGTATAAAGAAGTAAGGCCTGGCATGCAGTAAGAGCTCGATACCTGTGCAGCCAACATTGCCAGTGCCTTCCGACCTTCAGATCCAGTCTCCCACCTAGCACGTGAAACAAGAAGACATCTCACAGCCTCTTTCAGTTAAACGGCGTCTTGTGACTTTTGGGAGCCAATCCACTCTAAGCCTATGAAATGTGTGTCCCTTCCAGGCCAAGGCCAAGTCCAGCCCCTGGAATCCCTCCAGCTTGCTCTTCTCTTGCCATAAAATGGTGAGAGTCACATGTTCTGAGGAATGAAACATAACAGAGAGAGTACGTGTTACCTCTGTTTTCCTTCCAAGCCCCCAAGATAAACATAAAGGCATAAAAAGACTAAAAAACCTCAAAGAATATAAAACAAGACAGCAGCCCATGAGAAATGCTGGCAAAGTCATGCAAGGTGGGAAGAAGACCTCCAGCTTTGGGTTTCTCCAAGGTGGCAAGCGCCCAGGTTGGGGAATCCCACAGGATGAAGTCAGGTCACACTGCAGAGCTGGCGGAAACTCAGGACTGGGTGAGGGACCACCTCGGCAGGAGGAAGTCTAGGTGGCACTGAAAACACCCACAAGGTGCGATTAGCCCCCTTCCAGCCCATCCAGCCGGTCTGCTGCCCGGCACCCTGTTTGGAGACTGGTCGTTTGCCTTCTAGCAGTCCTGGAGATCAAGCGTAGCTGGGAAGGAAGTGAGTACCAGGACAAGGTTAGGGTTTGACCGAAAGTCATCATTCTGAGCAGGGAGAGCAGCACAGGCTTCAGGAATGCGGACCCTTGGGGTTGTATCCCTCAAGCAACCTGCTTGGTTCCTGCAAGATGACTTCCCAGGAAACCTTGCAAGCCCAAAGACAAGACACGCTGCCATATTGGGCTTCCACTAGTGAACCCGCCAGGGTCAGTATTACCCTACCAGAAGGCACGTAGGTCATGAAGCCCAAATCACGTCCCATAACCTGGGACTTTGTTATAGGACATAAAATAACACCAGTGAGCATAAAACACTGTGGGATAAAATACAAAGTTAAAGGAAAAAAACAAATGGAAGAAGTGAAGCCAACACAGAGGGAAATACGCAGACAGAAAATATCAAAAAGCAACAGGAGGTCCAGGAAACCAGAACATTGGAGGGGACAGAGCTCTGGGAGCTTGAAAGTGAAGTAGCAGAAATGCAAAAGGCGCCAAACGGCGGAGAGCTGGAGGAACCTCGGGGAAAGAGCAAACTGACTGAGAACTGGAAAAATACAAAGAAAACTGGAAAATCTGAAGAGTCGACTCAGGAAGTTCCACCCGGATATTACAGAAGCTCCGGAAAGCGAAAAGAAGTAATTGAAGGAAGAAGGTTATCAAGATTATTTTTTTTAATTTCCTGTCGCTGAAGAACTTGAGTTTCCAAAACAAAAATCCCATGAATGCCCAGTAAAATGGGGGAAAAGCAAAAGACAGACCCCCGGCCCATCATCCAATTTCAGAGAATCTTGGATGCAGAGAAGATTTTCAAAGTTCCAGAGAGAACACTTAGACTGAGGGCCAAGGGCAAGAGACTGCATGTCATCAGGCCTCTCAGCAGCTTCTCTGGAAGGTGGAGGGTGACGGAGACGCCCTTAAACATCTGAACACAGCAGCTTCCAAACGAGAATTTCATACTATGCCAGACCAGTCATCAATGATTAAGATAGAAACAATGTGTGTCCATGCAAGTTTTCATAAATTGACCCCCCATGTGCTCTTTCTCATGAAGCATCTTGAGAAAGTTAGGAAAGTATTTAGCCAAAATGAAAAAGCAAATCAAGGAAAAAGCCCTGGGACCCAGGAAACAGGAGCGAAGCCGGAAGAGACTCTAGCGGCTTGTGGGGGAGTTCCCAGAAGATGCTTGTGCACGGACCTACAAGAGCAGCCAGTACTGGGCCAGACCTGAAGGACTGAGAAGTCCAGGAGACATGTCTCCAAGAAAAAACAATGCAATCCATATTGACGTTACTAGGAAATGTCACCCTGTCAGAGACTGGGGGTGGGGTGGTAACTTAGTGATGGGTATGTGGAAAACTAAGAAAACCAGCCAAGCACCGATTAGCAACTCCAGGAAAAACCATCATGGGCATGAAAAATACGTAGTCATGCAGGACAGATATCATGAACAAAATTTCCCTCACCTTAACGTGCAAATTTACGCCCAAGTGTAACATGACCCTAATGGGAAGGTCTAAGAGGCAGGGCAAGTAGGGGCACATGTATGGGGTGAGGTGGGCAAGCCCTGTGTTCTGTGGTAGGAAGTGGAAAAAGCCCAGTGTCAGAAAAGCGTCGTTCTTGCTCTGTGATGCTGAGCTAAGAACCGAAGCCAACACATTGGAAGTGGCTTTTTTTTTCAGGCCCCATGGTGTTTGCAAAGTTCGGGAGTCCTCACAAACACATTCACTTCTGATAGCAACTGCAAGTGTGGGGCCCCCAGGACAGCTACTGAAGCATCAGGGGCTATGCCAGCGTCCTGTCACTCACCGTCCGAAGGCCGGTCACGGAGCCGACGGGTGTCGCCAGGGAAGAAGGCTTCTGTTGAGGGGACACCAGCCAGGGAGAACTGAAGATTGTCTCAAACCCATCTCTCCATTCTGAAGTCAGGGGTTGACACAGTGGAAACAGGAACCAAGGAGAGATGAGGAAAACCAGAATTAGGGAGTGTCTGGCATCTCAGTGCCTGGACGTGGGGATCTGGTGAGTGTCACTTTCTGGGCACTCTAGGCCTGAGGGTCAGGTCCCTGAGAAAGGAACTCAGATGAGACGAATGTGAGTCTCCAGGCTTAAGACCACTGGGAAGGTCAACTTCTTTGGCTAAAAACAAGCAAACAAGCAAAAAACTGCAGCAGTTGGTTCTATGGGGAAGCTGGGCAGGCGTCAAGACCAGGTCCAATAGTCCACGAGAAGCACACAAGAACTTGGAAAAGCCTTCACCCTTGTGGCTGTGGTTTATCACAGAAGAGTACAGATAAAATCAGCAGAGGGAAGGGGCCCGGAGGGCAGGCCCAGGAGCACTGGACTCTTGGGGCCTCCGGTCGTCCTCTACCAGCACAGCGGTGGGCAGTGCTGACTTTCCCAGCGATGGGGTATGACGGTATTCATGGAGTGTTGTCTTGGTGTCCAGAGTGTTCACTGTGCTTGGCCACCAGAACCAGTTGGCTGCCTGCACGGCTTTCTTGAGTCTCTAGCCCTTCCAGAGGTCAGCGGATACTGTGGCCCAAGGCCCCCATCTTAAGTCACGTTGTTAGTGCAGACTGTGTCACAAGGCTCAAGGCCCCCAGTTAGACAGGCTTATTCGGAGGGACATTCCCAGGGCTTAGAGGTCACCTTCCCAGCTCTGAAGACAAAGGCCAAACCTCTCCTTGGACAAGGTTCTTCCTTTACTGCACGGTGTCATCTTATCTCTTCCTTTCTATAGGGTTTGTGCTGCTGCTGTAATGGGGGATGGGGTTTTTTTGTTGTTTTCTTTTGTTTTGAGTCAGAGTCTCACTCTGTCACCCAGGCTGGAGTGCACTGGCACGCTGACGGCCCCCAGAGCCTCGACCTGCTGGGCTTTGGCGATCCTTCCACCTCAGCCTTCTAGGTAGTAGCTGGAACTACAGATGCACACCACCATGTCCAGCTAGTTTTTGTGATTTATTGTAGAGACAAAGTCTCACCAAGTTGCCCAGGCTGGTCTCAAATCCCCAGGCTCAGGCAGTCCTCTTGCCTTGGCCTCTCAAAGTGCTAGGATGACAGGCTGAGCCACTGCGCCTGGCCCTGGGGATGTTTTTAATGATACTTAATTGGCAAGGAAGAAAATGATGTTGAGAAAACGTGGGATCATTTGGGTTCCTACTGGACCTTTCCCAGCATGTTACTGTTTTATAGCAACCAAGTCCAAGTTTTCTCAGGGTTAGAAGAAAGCCTTAGCAATAGTTGAAGGCCTTAAGGAAAATGTCAGAAAGCTACAGAAGTGCTTCACCTGGTTTCGTGGACTCAAGAACTGCTCCACCTTCACCCCCTGGGAAGCGTCAAGAGCAGATGAGGAAGCTGTAGAGACTCTCCCTCGTGGGTGTAAAGGATTTGCAGAACAGCTGCACCTCTAGGGGCTTTCGAACTGGGACCCGCCCATTCCCCACCAGCAGCAGGTGTCTCAAGAGAGGCAGCACAGCCCAAATAACTGGCCGAGGGCCCGTCCACTGTGCCGGCAGTGAACATCCCCCTGGGAGATTCCTAAGGGCTTGCTTGTGATTGGGATTCGTGCTGTTTGAGGGATGCCCTGATGACAAAGTTCAAGAAGCAGTGGATGGAATGTCCCAAACCCAGGTGTCCCCATAGGCTTCTTCATTATTTCTGGTGTGCAATGTTGCAGAGCCTGCATGGCATAATTTTCCAGATTAGCAAATGCCGTGATTAGTCAGACAACACGTCAACCGAAGGCTAGAACCTTCATGTAAACATTGCAAAGCCCAAGAAAATCTGTCAGTCAGTATTTGGCTCCAGGAAAATGGAGCGTAGGAACAGGCGTTTGTGCCGCTGAATTTTTCTCTTTTTTTTCTTCTTTTTTAATATTTCTACCAGTAAAAATCATGGGAAACAGCAGCTGCCCACAGTGGGTGCTTTCTGGACATCATCTCGTTTAATTATGATGGCCATCTAGGGAAAAGACCTTGATTCTCATGCTCTAGAGGAGAGGAATGAGGTTCAGAGACAACAAGCAACGTATCCAAGTCACTGGACTGTTACGTGACTCAGCTGGGTGTGGTGGGCTCCACCATTTGGGCTCTCACACCATCTCTCCAGCCAGCAGCTGCTGCTCTTTGATTTGGTCCTGAAAGCTTGGTGCACTTAGCGCTGTATCATGTGGGCTTCTTCGTTGCATGACCATGAAAAGAACAGCGCTAGCTAATTTTAGCTAAAAGATGACACTTAATGAAGGCACACTTCATGATGTGGGTGGAAACCATAGTTGGAGATCTGTGTTCAAAACAGACAGCCTGCCAAGAAATCCCCCAGAGGGTCAGCCCACAAACCACTCAGCCCTTCTGCAGGTCACCCTGCAGGGGTGAACTGGTGAACTCTAGGGGCCTTGCTCCCATCTTGCCCTGCCCTGCTCCAAGATCAAAGCCCGGAAGGAAGTGAGTCAAGCAGGCTGGACAGGGGCCAGCTGGCTGCCCCTTGGCATCAATCCTGCAGTGCTGAGGGGAAAACATCTGCTAGAAGAATCTTCTGGGTCCACCTTTGGGCCTCGTGTCGGGGCTGCAGGCAGCCCAGATTGGCCACCCAGCCTGAACACGCCCATTGAAGGTGATGAGATTCTAAATAACAAACAAAACTAGAGTGTATCCAGAAGAGGGAAGATGTCAACAAAGAGGACCTCAATGGGGACTTTCAGAAGAATTCACTGGAACTTGTAAAACATCTTTCAGCCGGGCTCGGTGGCTTAGCCTGTAATCCCGTGCTTTGGGAGGCTGAGGTGAGTGGATTGCCTGAGCCCGTGGATTCGAGACCCACCCGGGCAACTTGGCGAGACCTCATCTCTACAATAAATCAAAAACTAGCCAGGCGTGGTAGTGCGCGCCTGTAGTTCCAGGCTACTTGGAAGGTTGAGGCAGAAGGATCACCAGAGCCCAGCAGGTCAAGGCTACAGTGGCCGGGAGCGGCCACTGCACTCCAGTCTGGGTGACAGAGTGAGACTCCAACTCAAAAAATAAAACAAAACATCTTTCATCTTAATAGTCCACTTCTGGGTCAGCATTTGATGCTCTTAACACCCTAGTGAGCTTCGAGGGGCATCACCACTGAGCATACCCAGGCCCAAATCAGCTGTGGACATTCACCCAGGAGGCTCTAGGGCTGAGACTGGCATGCGGATCACCAGGCCTCTCTCTCGTTCCCAGCACACAATCCTCGGGTTCCCTCTGAGTGACAGTGGACACAGGCTGAGTCCAGCCCATGGGACGTTCGTGGAAGCAGTGGGTGCCGTCTCCCAGGGGCTGTCTTTCACGGCCTTCCCTTTGACCTGTTGGTGCACACGTGCATGGCGACCTCACTGTCCACGTGGCCAAGACGGTGCGGCCACGGGATGAGCGGTCCCGGTCCTGCTTGGATGATCAGCACTTGCGGTTCTGATACATCCATCCGGACTTCACACAAGCAAGAAATAAGCTTCTGTGAAGTTTGAGCCCTGAAACGTTTTGGAGCGTTTGCACTACCTTAACTAAGGTAGCTACTGAACCCCCAAATCCTGACTTTCACCTACATAAGAAATACGTGCAGTGGCACGATCACGACCATCACAGCCTTGACCCCCCAGGCTCCAACAATCCTTCCGCCTCAGCCTTCAGAGAAACTGGGACTACAGATGTGCAAACCATGCCTGGTTAACCATCCATTCATTCATTCATTCATTGTAGAGATGAGGTCTTGCTATATTGTCAAACTCTTGGGCTTAAGTAGTCTTCCCGCCTTGGCATCTCAAAGTGCTGGGATTATAGGCATGAGCCACAGCATCCAGCTGTATGTTTTTATTTTAAGATGAATTTTTAAATTGACTCTAAAGGCTTTGAAGCAGACACTGCTGCTGCCTACTCAGACATATTGCCCCAAAGCCTATTGCTCTGTACCATGGAGTGTGTTTGTTCACGTGTTTTCGGGCATCCTTCGCCCAACTTGTTACATTTGAGGCACTTCTGAGGCCACTCTGTTCCCTTGCTAGTCCTAAACTTTTTTTTTAACAACTGATGTTTTCCTTTTTCTTAGTTTTTTGTTTGTTTTTGGCTTGCTAATTTAACTGTAACGTTCCTAATCCCATCAAGGATGTGTGGTAACTAGCATTTAAAGGTTTTCTCCAGTCTTTTAACTTGGAAAGGCAGTGGGCACCCCACCCCCTCCAAAAAAAACCTAAGGTCATCTTTTTTTCTTCTTCTGGATGATAGCACAGATCTTTCTACTCCAGGAAACTCTGTTTCTTTCGTTAAGATTTGGTGTCTCCAAACTTAGTGGTATATGACTTGTCTTATTTATTTACTTATTTATTTATTTTTATTTTTTATTTTTGAGTCGGAGTCTCACTCTGTCACCCAGGCTTGAGGGTAGTGGCACACTCACGGCCACCCCAGCGTCAACCTGCTGGACTCCGGTGAACCTTCCACCTCAGGCTTCCACGCCCGGCTAGTTTTGGATTTATTGTAGAGACAAGGTCTCGCCAAGTTGCCCGGGGTTCATCTCAAACCCACAGGCTCAGGCAATGCTCTCACCTCGGCCTCCCAAAGCACTGGGATGACAAACTTGAGCCATCACACCCGACTGACTTGTCCTATTTAAAAATTAGAAGCATCATTTGCTAGTTAGAATCATGGACCATGACTGTCATGCTGGTCATATTTGCAATGTCATTAGGAAACAACAAAAGCATGCCCTACCTTCCAAAAGATTATCTTCTTCCTTGAAAGAATAAAAACGGTGAGTCACCAGTGGGAAAATCTGAGTGCCATATTACACAGGGTTCGGCCCATGCCTTCATGAGGAAAGTGAAAACACCCAAGACTGAGAGGACTTCTTGCCACCCCAGGTGAATTTGCAGTGTTTTTCTGGGTGGCTTTTTCGGCAAGGCAAACCGCGTTCTGGGCTTCTGGCCTGTGGTCAGGGGTTTCCCCCAAGGTACCTTCCGCCTCTGGGCCATGAACAGCAACCTGGTGGGTTTTCTTCTTAGTCACCTGCTAGGACTTCCCAGGACAGAGGTGTCAAGCCAGTTCTGACCCGACTCCCCTTCTCCTTCCGCGCGGGTCGCCCTGAGAAAGGAGGAAGTCGCCCTTGTGCCCCGCCTTCACAAAGACAGGCTTCCCACGGCAGCTACAGCTGCAGGGCTGCGTCCTGACTTCCTCTTCCTGAAGAGCTGAAGGACCCCACCCCCAACTCTGCAGAGCTCCCACTTGCCCTCGTGGTTTCTCATAAAACCTACCTTACTGGACCGTAGAGTACAGCAATCAGGACACTCCTTAGTGTTTACCCACAGGAGCTGAAATCTCATGTCTACACAAAAACTGCACACAGGCCTCTACAGCATGTATTGTAACTGCCAAGATGTCCTTCAGTGGGCAAGGGGATGTCTCAGACTCTGGGGCATGACTCAGCACTGAAAATAAAGGTGCTGTCAGGCCCTGGAGACAAGGAGGAGACACAGAGGCCTGACTAGGTGGAAGAGGCCAGTCTGGAAAAGCCACACACTGTGTGATTCCAACTATGTGACATCAGAGGCGTTGAGGAAGGGAAGGCGGGCACAGAGGCTTCAGGACAGCGAGAGCCGTCTATGCAGGGCTCGTGCAAAGGACACGTGTCTTTACTTTGCCCAGACCCATGGAATGTGCAGCACGTAAACTGGCATCCACATGGGTGCCTCAGATATCGCAGATGCGCCTCTCTGGGGTATGTTGGTCACAGGAAGGCTGCGTGTGGGGACAGGGGCACGTGGGGACCTCTGACTCCAGGGGGTGACGATGCGTCCACATGGGTCCATCAGCTGGAGCAGATATGCCTCTCCGGGAGGGATGTCAGTCACGGGGAGGCTGTGTGTAAGGACGGGGGCACGTGGGAATCACCACACCATCTTCTTAATGTTGCTGTGAACCTAAAACTGCTAAATCAATCAATCAATCAATCAAGTCAACTTGATGGGCTCGACATTCTTAGGCACCAGGGCACGGCAACAGTCCCTGTGGCCCTCATGTTCTGGCGGAGGGGACTGATGTAAGCACATAATTAATGGCGCACGTCAGGCAGTGATGATATTTGAAAAGCTGTAGAAGCAGAGAGGACTCATGCTATCTTAGCTGGGTGATCGGAGGGGACTTTTCTGGGGAAAGGACAGGTGCATAGAGACCTGCCCAGTAGGAGGGGCTGCGACCTCGGCTGGGCGGAGTGCACCAGAAATAGAGAAGAACGCCCAGGAAAGCCGAAAAGCCAGGGCAGCGGGCCCAGCTGGAGGGAGAGCAGGAAGGCCGGCGCGCCTGGGCCCGAGGGCAGGCCAGTGGGTCAGAGAAGCCAGGCCCTGGCCACGCCTCAGGAAGAGTGGGCATTTATGCCAGGAAATGGGCTGGTCTCTGCTGGGCTTTGAGCAAGAGGGCGGCCCAAGGTGTGCCTTAATGGGATCACCAGGGCTGGTAAACCGAGGTAAGGCTCTTCCGGCAGGAGGCAGCAGCCGCCCAGAAACGTCCGAGGCGTCCCCATAGGGCAAATAAACACCCACCAGAAGCACCTGCGCCGAGTCCTGCAAAAGCATGGTGACCTCCCTCCCCCCAGATCATGTGTCTGACATAAGCCAGGGGTCAGGGTCACAGAGAGGGGCTGGACAGACGAGAAGCAGGCCACCGCGTGGGTCTAATGCACGGGTCACCTCACAAAGTGGCTGTCTCGAACTCAGGCACACACGCCCCAGCTCAGGGGCACACTCCACGTCAGTGGGAGTGCAACGTGTTACTACAGCTTGGACATTTCTGTTTTCGAAAGACAGGAATGTATCTTCCTGTTAAAGGAACAATTTTCTGAACACCCTCTTTGGCAAAAGCTTCATTCTCCTTAAGTGCACAGGCTAAAGTTGTTGGGTAACCTTCCAACTGTACAACCCAGTGTATAAAAATGCAAAGCGTTCCCAGAACCAAACAAACGAAAACTAAGCCCGAGATCATTCCTCCCTCTCTCTCTCCACTTCCCCCTCCCCCGGCCCCTTCCTCCCAGCTCTCTCTCTCTCTCTCTCTCTCTCTCTCTCTCTCTCTCACTCTCTCCGAGCTACATGATTTCTTTTCTCTCCTAAGTATGTACATTTGCCTTTTTCTTTCTGTTCTGTGTCTTTCTCTGCTTCTCCTCCCACGAGACGAAGGACGACAGGCCTCCAGCCCTGGAGTTTGTGCGTGTCCTGCGGTTCCAGCCAGAGGTGGAGACTTGACTGTCCGCATCCTGAGTCAGAGATCCCAGTAGGAGCCGATGGATCCCTCAGTCCCACAGAGCCCCAAGCCACTCCGAGACCTCCAAGTGAGGCGTGAAGCCAGGAACAGCATTTCCCTCTTCTCTGTGCACTCCTGGCTGGGGCTGGCCAGCAGAGGCACTTGTGAGCGATTTGGAGGGCAGAAGGGATGCAAGGCCATTGCGCTCGAGAGCAGGTGTCCCCGACTCCTGGGCCACGAACAGGCACTGGTCCATGGCCTGTCAGAAACAGAGCCTCACCGCAGGAAGCGGGCAGCGGGCGAGCGACTAAAGCTGCCTCTGTGTTGACAGTTGTCCCCCTGCCTTGTACGACCGCCCGAGTGCCACCTCCTGTCGGAGCAGCGAAGGCATCAGATTCTCCGAGGAGCATGAACCCCACTGTGACCTGCACGCGGGGGATCTAGGCTGTGGCTCCTTATGAGAATCCGGTGCCTGACGGTCTGAGCTGGGGCTGAGGAGGTGATGCTGGCATTGGGGAGCGGCTGCAGATACGGAGGAACATCGGCAGGGAGGTTGGACCGCACAGAGACCATCATGAACCCATTGCTTGAGGCTCACCAAGGCCCTGCCGGCAAGGGCCAGTGAGTTGATGGACCTCAGTTGTCCAGCTGCATTTGGGATCAGGCTTTAAGTGAATCCACACGCAGCCTGCCCGTTATTTTATCTGCCACTTCCATCCACACTTCTCTTTTCACAGTGAGTTTTTGTTTTGTTTTGTTTTTTGAGTCGGAGTCTCACTCTGTCGCCTAGGCTGGAGCGCAGTGGCACCCTCACAGTCACCCCAGCGTCACAGCGCCCCAACCTGCTGGGCTCCGGCGATCCTTCTTCCACCTCAGCCTTCCAAGTAGCCAAAACTACATGTGCATTACCACGCCCAGCTAACTTTTTGGTTTATTGTAGAGATGAGGTCTTGCCAAGTTGCCCGGGCTGGTCTTAAACCTGTGGGCTCAGGCAATCCTCTCACCTCAGCCTCCCAAAGTGCTGGGATGGCAGGCTGAACCACTGCGTCAGGCCCACGGTGAGCTTTTTAATGATGAGTGTGCAGAGCCGCTCTCAGCAACACCTTGCCACAGAGGACACAGCTGCAGAGGACAGCTTCAAGGTACAACCACCTTGTGGACTCAGCCCTGGAGGTTCTTGAAAGGGGATGTCTGAGGAAGCTGCAAGGAAGACAGGGTTGATTTCTTGCTGAAACATGAGTGAATTTTGGAACTCAGTGGTCACCACCAGAGAATAACATCCCTTTTCCCTGCCGGGTTCGGTGACAGCGGTAGGACAAGACAAAAGAGGAGACGAATGGAAAGTCAAACAGTCCGCACTTGCTGATAAAGCTGGCCACCATGAATACAGCTCACAATGGGGCAGAGGGGAGTCCCAGAAGTGAACCTCGGGACCGGGGCCTTGCCCAGCAGAAGTGCTAGACTAGGGGCCATCCCTCCCAGCCTCAGGGAGAGAACGGCCCCCCCAGGGGGACAGAGAGGGCCTGGAAGGCGCAGGCCTGTTGTTCCCCAGACACCTCAGGAGATGAGGCCCTCCACCAGGGCAGAGACCCCGTGAAAGTGAAGAGCCGGGTGGGAGTGGGGAGGAGAGACCAGGGGTGGAGGAGACCCGCACAGCAAGTGTGTGGCATGTTCTGCACTGACTGCATGGAAAGACACCCCAAGAAGCCACCTCAGGAAGCTGCTGGAAGTCCCCAGGAAACAGGTCCAGCCACCTTCTCATCTTCTCTGCTCCATCTGTTTGCTTCCTGTTTTTTATGGAGTGGATCCCACATCGAGGGCAGATGGGGCCACAGTTGAAAGCCCAGGCGAAGAGCCGGGTTCAGGGCCCAGCCCCACCCTCCATGACTGTGTGCCGTGGGAAAGTCGCTTGGCCTTGAGGGCCCCACTTTCCTCCATAAACAGTAAGTCGTCACCATGAAGACTAAACACATCGATGCTTAAAAAGCAGCTGGAACCCAGCCAGGCGTAGGGTATACTGGGATGTTGTTGTTGACAAGGACAATGGCGATGATGATGGCAAAGACGAATATTCTTCTCATCGGCACTCACTGGGGCTTGAGCAGCTCAAGCTTGAAGTGTGAATCTCACACACACACACACACACACACACAAATGTTTGCCATAACTTGAAAAATTGTCACCAGGTGCAGAGTCCAGAGGGTGACAGCAGAGGGTGGATTTGGCCCCCCGCAGGGCTTTGCCAGAAGAACACAATGAAGGAAGGGGAGAGCAAGTGGCAGACCACGGGATGAGGCTGGATGACAAGAGAGTCTGAGAAATAAAGTGGGGAGGGACAGGGAGAAGATGCTGGCATTCCAGGCTTTTCCGTTTCACAGGCATTGAATGACGGCTGGAGCTGGAAAGCCATGGGGAAGGATTCATAGCATCGAGTGAATGCAGGAAGCGGAGGTTACTACCATTAAGATGTCCATTATAGGACATGCTCCTGGGAAGAACGGGCTAAAGTAAGCCAGAGAACAGGACCTGAGTGAAGGAAGGCTATGGGACGGAGACACCAGCATGCTTGAAGCACCGTCTGCACGGATGCTGACTTTGATGACGGAGTGGTGCTGGAGACAGTGACAGTGAACCAGCAGGTCACATCTCTCTAGAATGAGGAGGGACTGGGGGACCCACTGACCATGGCCGCTGGGGAACAGAGGGTCATGGAGCTGATGATGTGGTGTTTAAAGCAAGAAGAAGCTGGGAAGCTTTAGGAAGAGGAGAGGAAGGATGGTGTGTGGTGTGGACATGGATGAAATGCAAGACAGGCACTCACACCACTTCCGCCCCTGTGTCCAGGGTGCGAGGAAGAAGGAAAGCCTCAGCATCCGGAGAGAGAGGCAGGGACCCAGGCCAAAGGGCAGGCAGGTCAGCTACGCAGGCAGACATGAGCAGGGGCGGTGTTAGGCACAAGGTGTTTGCTGGTGACGGGCACTAAGAGCAGAGGACACAAGGAAGGGGTCAGATGCAGGGGGCAGGAACAGAGAGGGTCAGGGACAGGAGTTACAAAGCCTTAGTGGAAATGGAAGTCTGGAATGAGGATGCCCTGGGCTTCTTGGGCTTCTCCCATCTCGAACAGGAGGAAGGAGCAACATGGGATACACCCGGTGGTCTCGAAACGGAGAGTGCCGGGAAGGGTAAAAATCCTGCAGGAGCAGAGTTGAGGTCCCTCCACACCCCTGCCAGGGGCTCCCAGAGGTCATGGAAGCCATGGCCCTGCTTCTTAGAGGAACAGGAGCTTTGGGCTCCTTCTGGAGGGTGCCCACTGTCAATGATGCCAGTGGATCGGAGAGCCAGTAGAGGTTCTCAGGAGAAGTCACACATTGAAAGAGAAGGAAGTGGGCCAGGGCTCACTCATCCGAAGCAAGCAAAAGACGCAGGTCCAGGAGGGGAGAAGTCGCCCACAGGAAGAGAAGGAAGTGGACCCAGCTCAGACCTGGAGCCAGCAGGAGACACAGGGTCAGGGGGAGAGAAGCCATTGACAGTAGGGGAAGGGAGTGGTCCTGGGCTGTGGCCTGAGCCTGCAGGAGACACAGGGTGAAGGGGAGAGAAACCACCCACAGGAAGAGAAGAGGGTGGCCTGAGTTCAGGCCTGGGGCCAGCAGGAGACACAGGGCTGGGGGAGAAGCCACCCCCAGGAGGAGAAGGGAGTGGACCTGGGCTCAGACCTGGAGCCAGCAGGAGACACAGGGCCGGGGGAGAGAAGTCATGCACAGGAGAATAAGGAAGTGACCTTGGGTTCAAGTCTGGAGCCAGACGGAGACATGGGGTCAGGGGGAGAATCCACCCATAGGAAGAGAAGAGGGTGGACCTGAGTTTAGGCCTGGAGCCAGCAGGAGACACAGGGCCAGGCGGGAGAAGCCACTCACAGGAGAAGACATGGACTTGGACTGAGGCCTGGAGCCAGCAGGTGACACAGGGCTAGGGGCAGAGAAGCTATCCATAGAAGGATAAGAGAGTGACCTGGGTTCAGGCCTGATGCCAGCGGGAGACACAGGGCCAAGGGAGACACAGGGCCAAGTCACCCACAAGAAGGAAAGAGGGTGAACCTCAGTTCAGGCCTGGAGCCAGCAGAGGACACAGGGTCGGGGGGGAGAAGCCACTCAAGGAGGAGAAGCAGACCTGGGCTGAGGCCTGGAGCCAACAGGAGAAAATCCACTGACAGGAAGCGAAGGGATTGAACCTGGACTCAGGCCTGGAGCCAGCAGAAGACACATGGCCAGGGGGAGAAGCCACCCCCAGGAGGAGAAGGCAGTGGACCTGGGTTCAGGCCTGGAGTCCGCTGGGACAAAGGACTGGGGCAGAGAAGCCGCCCACAGGAAGAGAAGGAAATGGACTCAGTTCAGGCCTGAAGCCAGCAGGAGACACAGGACCAGGGGGAGAGAAGCCACCCACAAGAAAAGAAGAGGGCAGGCCTGAGTTCAGGCTGGAGCCAGCGAGACATGGTATCATGGGGCGAGCGCAAGGCTCTGAACTGCATGTGTTCATGTCTGCGAGGACCACACCAGAGTTCAGAGGGAGAAGGATCCTGTGTGACACATCTCAGAAAGCCTCCCCTCAAGAATAGTCCTCCAGCAGGAACACACTGGGCCACCTGAGGGGGCTTTGACATGTTGCCGGGGAGAGTCACCAGTGGGAAATGGGCCGAACCGGTGACACAAGCATGTCACCATTCCCTGAACTCCGAGGCAGCCCCAGACTCTGCAGCTGCCTGTGGGCCTCGTGCATCTACCCAGCAGCCCTGCAGCCTGGGCTCTTGCCTTTCACCCTTGGTGTCATGGTCACCAACCAATGGGCTCTGAAACCAGTGCACGGCAAATTTAAGACAATGCCACTTGGAACTGACTGCTCCAACACTCTCAAAGGAGATTCTTTGAACAACTGTTGATCACTTTAAAATCCTAGGCAATCGAGTGCCTACATGTTTTTTCGTGAAGCTTGTGGGAAAAAAAGGTGATCCCAAGATTTTTAGACGTTGTACTTTCTCAGCGCCAAAATAGTTACAGAAGACCCATATTACTCTTGAATGTATTTTGTTTCAGGGAGGTTTGTGAAATTGGAGCAACTATTTGATAAGTATAGGTTTACATAAGGGCAGCAGACTCATTGCTGTTATTTCTTGGCACCTGTCGTGGCTATGTTGATGACCACAACTCTCCAATATAGGTTTTAGGACTTCTAGCCTGAAGCTTGGAGGCCCCAAATTATTCCCCCCATAAGTCAGGGTAGCACTTAAAATAATTTTTCAAAAGCACAAGTTGATTTCCTCTCCGGAATAGTCTTGAGTTTATAATTTATATATATACATGTGCTTATCTGTAGAATTGTATGGCACTTACATGGCATATCACCAGATTTACCTTACAAAAACCCATCTGTTTCACAGTGCGACAAGTGGGGTCCTATGACTTTTACCACCACCGCTCTCATCCCCTGATCTGGAAACGCTTCAAGTCACCCCTCCCTACCAAGAACTGGCCCCCGGCAGCCATGCCTCGCCACAGCAGCCGTTTCTGACAGCTGAGGCTGTGGTTTGCATCAGCTCTTCTTGCGCTGCTAATGCAAAGCCTTGAGTAATCAACCAAGCCTGTGGTTACGACGGCCGTGAAAAGCTTCTTTCTCAGTAGGCGAGTGTCACTGGTCATTCCCAAGATGTTGCACAGAAGGACAAAAATGCACACTGCCGACCCCCTCCGTTTGTCTAGGAAACGCGACTGAGTTCCTCACTTGCGGGCAGAGGCCTCTCCGTGGTGACAGGGTGTTTCCACACTGGAAGACCAGCTGAGAAGAAGCAGCGCCCAGGACGTCTCTTAGGTGACATTCCATAAACACAAGCAGCAAACATAAAAAGGAGGGTCATGTCTCCTCCTCTAATCCCCTCTAAACTCACAAGCTGTATCAGTGCTTGGCTTCCTTGAGTGTTTTTCTTTTTCTTTGGAGAGGAAAAGCCAATCATTTTTCCTCTTCATCAAGGAAACCTTGGTTCTTCCGTTTCCCCGGAGTTGGTGTCTCAGGAAGACAATGAGAACAGACCTCCTCGTTTCTAGAATTAGGCTGTATTCTAGGGTGATAATAGGAGAGCCCAGGAAAGCCAGCTGGGGCTGGGCTTCAAGTCCCAAGTCCCCAAAGGACCGCCACTGGGCTGCCATGGCAGCTCCAGGTTGGAAACCCACTGGGCAGCCTAGGTCTTCCGGGGCTTCCTGCATCCAGCCTTTCCTCACCTCCTGCCTCCCCCGTTCCGAGTCACCATCATCTCCCACCTGGGCCTCCACCAGGAGCCTGCCAACGGCCCCCGGAGCTCCCCCACAGTCAGGCAAGCATCCACAGTGTGTCTGCTGTCCTCCTACTGGTCGGAGGCCACACTGACTCGCTTGATCAATGTTTTGTGACCATTCCTGCCTGCCAGCCTTTTGCCATAGCAGTCAGAGGGGTGTGGCTCACTGCTCCCTGGATGGCAACGGTTGTATCTGGCTGACAACACCTGAAGCCACAAGTCTATCCTAACATCAAGACCAGAAAAACAAACACCACACGTGCTCACTTGTATGCAGGAGCTAAATGGCCTCAAAGATGGAAGTAGTAGACACAGGGGACCCCAATGGGAGGGAAGGTGGAAGGAGCTCAGCGTCCAGAAATCACCTATTGGGTGCAATGTTCATGATCTGGGGCACAGGCCACCTGAGACCCAGTCCCCACCACTACGCAATGTGTCCATGGAATGAACATGCGTGTGCACCCCTGGATCTAAAATAAAAACATGGAAAAAAAAAAGAACAGAGGAAACCCAGAGGTGACACACCTGTGGGAGCTCACAGCTCCCTCGTGGATTGCCCTGCCAACAACCCGAAGCGGAGGCCACCTGCGCCTCTCCTGCCAGCCGCCAGCCTCCGGGGAATCCCTGGAAGAGAGGCCCAGAGGGTGGGAGATTCTACAGGTCAAATGGCCTGGTTCCTTCAACAAAAAAATGTTAACAGGCAGAGACAAAAAAGACATGGGAGCTGTTAAAGATTGAAGGAATATATCCATCCATTTATTTTAAATTCTGCTTCAATTAAACCAGCTACCAGAAGATAGGGACGAGATGTCCAATTTGATATTAATGAATTCTTGCTAATTTTTATGTGTGATGCTATTCCACTTCTGTTTTCTTAAGGACCTTATTTTTTAGATAAGCTGAAGTGTTTGTGGGTACTACCATGCCTTGGATTTTCTTTAAAATAATCTGGAGTAGGAGAGTGGGAGGTATCGGGGGGCCAAGTACCAGACGTCGAGAATTTCTTAAGCTGAGTTCTGAGAATATTTGGGCTTGTTGTTTGCAGTTTGTCTTGTCTTTGCAAGAGTCTCTCTACTTTTTTGTAAGTTTCTAAAGTTTAAGATAAAGGGTTGAAGATATAAATAGAAAGAAGACCCTTCAAAGACATCCGTTTTACTCTCAGAGCGAGATTCAGGCTCCGCCCCTGGCTGCGAGTCCAGCGTGACCCAGCTCCCACTGTCCAGCCCCGTGTCCTGCTTCAGCCTCCCGACCTTCCTGCTTCATGGTTGCCCCCAGGTCTCCTCCACATCAGGGCCTCACACCTGCTGTTTCTGGGGCCGGAAATGCCCTTCCAAGGGCCTCAGAGAGAAATGGGGCAGGAGCACGACCCCAGAGTGCTCCAAGATTCTCCTCTCAGGTGGCCCAGCATGATTCACCTCTAACAAAACTCAGAATGTCTACAGCAGCAGTGTCATCATGTGGCCATAAATGAATGATGGATGGCATCCAAGTGCATGAACACTAGCCATGTATTCACAAGGTCGTGGGGGCCATGTATAGTGTCCAAGTCCATGAACACTACCCATCACTTCACCACTTCACAAGGCCATGGAAACCATGGATGGTATCTAAGACCATGAACGCTATCCATCACTTGTCAGTTCGCAAGGTAGTAGGAGTAGTGAGTGGTGTCAAGTCCTTCACCCTGCCAGATCACAAGACCATGGGAATCGTGGATGGTGTCCAAGTCCATGAACACTACCCATCACTTGCAGTTCTCAAGGCCACAGGGGAGCCATGGAGAGTTTCCAAGTGCGTTAACACTGCTTATTACCTGGCTAGTTCACAAGGTCATTGGGGCTGAAGATGGTATCTAGGTTTATAAATATTACTCATCACCTCTCCAGATCACAAGGCCAGCAGAGCTGTGGGTGGCGTCCTAGTCCATGACTCTATCCATCACCTCACCAGTTCACAAGGCCATGGGGGCCGTGGATAATGACCAAGTCCATGCACTCTACCCATCACCTCACTAGTTCACAGGGCCATGAGGGCTGTGGATGTGTCTAAGTTCATGAGCCCTACCCATCATCTCCCAGATCACAAAGCCATGGGGATCATGGATGATGTCTAAGTCCACGAACTCTACAAATCACCCTACCAATTCACAAGGCCATAGGGGCTGTGGATGGTGTCTAAGTTCCTGAACTCTATTACCCATTACCTCATCAGATCACAATGCCATGGGGGCCATAGGTGGTGTCCAAGTCCTTGAATTCCACTCATCACCTTGCCAAATCACAGGGCTGTATGAACTGTGGATGGTGTCCAAGTCCCTGACCACTACCCATCACCTTGCCAATTCTAAGGCCAGTGGAGCAATGAATGGTGTCCAAGTCCATAAACTCTACCCCTCACCTTGCCAGATCACAAGGCCATGGGGGTTGTGGATGCTGTCCAAAGCCATGAACTCTACAAATCACCCTCCCAGATCACAAAGATCACAAACACTACCCATTCCCTCGCTAGTTCTCGAGGCCTTGGTGGTTGTGGATGCTGTCCAAGTCCATGAACTCTACCCATCACTTGCCAGTTTACAAGGCCATGGGGGCTGTGGATGGTGTCCAAGTCCATGAACTCTACCGATCACCTTGCTAGTTCACAAGGCCTGGGGTCCATGGATGGTGTCCAAGTCCATGAACTCTACCCCTCACTTCTCTATATCACAAGTCTATGGGAGCTGCACATGATCTCCAAGTTCATGAACACTACCCATCACTTGCCAGTTCACAAGGCAGTAGGGGACCATGGATAGTTTTCAAGCCCATGAACACTACCTATCAACTCATCACTTCACAAGGCTGTGGGGGCTGTGGTTCGTGTCCAAGTCCATGAACTCTACCCATCTCCTCACTAGATCACAAGACCATGGGGGCCGAGAATGGTATCTATGAACTCTACCCATCACCTCACCAGTTCACAAAACCATGGGGGGCGTGGATGATGTCAAAGTCCATGAACACTACCCATCACCTCAACAGTTCACAAGGCCATAGAGGTTGTGAGTGGTGTCCAGTTCCATGAACTCTACCCATCACTTCATCAGATCACAAGTCAGTGGGGGCTGTGGATTGTATTCAAGCCCATGAACTCTACCCATCACCTTCCCAGATCACAAGGCCATGGGGTTGTGGGTGGTGTCCAGGTACATGCACTCTACCCATCACCTCACCAGTTCACAAGGTCATAGAAGTTGTGGATGGTGTCCAAGTCCATGAACTCTACCCATCACCTTGCCAGATCATAAGGCCTCGGGGATCATGGATGGTGTCCAAATCCATGAACACTATTGATCACTTGCCAGCTCAAAAGGCCATGGGGTGCCATGGAGAGTTTCCAAGTGCATGAACCCTACCCATCACCTCACCAGTTCACAAGGCTGTGGGTTTTGTGGATGGTGTCTAAGTCCACAAACGCTACAATCACCTTGCCAGTTCACAAGGCCGTGGGGGCTGTGCATGGTGTCCACGTCCATGAACTCTACCCATCACCTGGCCAGATCACAAGGTCATGGGAGTTGTGGATGGTGTCCAAGTCAATAAACACCACCCATCACTTCACCAGATCACAAGGTCATGGGGCCTGAGCACAGCCAGACTCCCAGCTTTCCTCGCCCCCAGCTGTAATCTTCTCCTTCTTTCATGAGATTGCAAATGTTTGGAAGATTAAGATTCATGAACTCCTGAACTCCTCACAGCAAACTGGTGCATAAGGACAGGAAAAGCACAAGAGGGCGTCAGCACATTAACAAGGTGGTTTTTCCTGCTCCCAAATGAAGTCAAGTGGGTGGTGGACCATGGCCAAAGCTTCTCAGAGATTATTAGTCCCAGAAGACTATTTTTGTTCAAATTGAGAACGTCCGATGACCTGGAACCTGGATTCCTGATCTAAGGATGACTCTTCCAGTATTGGAGAGTCTCTGTCAAGCAACCGTGCTCTGGCCTCCCGCTCCAATGATACCTTACCTGAGATCACAAGCCAGTGGGACATCTCCGTACAGTCACAACAGGCGGGCACCCTCGGTAGGGTTCACAGGCGGGACTGGCGCACAAAGCAAAGTCAAACATCACCAGGTCACCCAAGGGCTACACACGATGGCTTCGTTTCTTCATCTTTCGTCCCGTGAGAACAGTTCACCCATGCCCTTTGCTGTCTCATGACCACTAGAATTGGTGGCTTCTTTTCCTGCCCAGGGATGTTGGGACTGGCCAGTTGGCGGGCTCTGGGCCATGAAGGCTTGGCAGGTGTGCAGCATGCAGACACTGAAATCTGCCGTGGGGTTGGCTGGCCTCTGACGTTTTCCATATGCCACATGTGACGGTCAAGACCAGGTGTCATTCGGCTGGATGGAGGGAGGCCTAGAGGACCAAGGAAGCCTTGTTCTGGGTGGATCTGTGAGGGCACCTCCAGAGGAGTCAGAGGATGGGAGCGGAGGAAGACCTGTCCTCGGGGTGGGTGGCACCAAGCCTGGCTGCCAGCGTGGTGGCGACAAAACCTCTCCCTCCCTTTCTCTCTCCCCCACTCCTGTCTCTCTCCCCCTCCCTCGCGCTCTCTCTCCTTCTCTCTGCTTCTCCCTCCCACCCCCATCCCCGTCCCTTTCCCTCCCTCCCACCCCCTCTCTCCTCTCTCTCTTTCTCTCACCTGGTGGGAGCTTGGCTCCTGTTCCTTCTGTCCTTGGACATCAGACTCCAGCTTCTCCGGCCTTTGGATGCTGAGACTTGCACCAGGGGCCTTCTGGAGGCTTTGGGCCTTTGACCTCAGACAGAGACTTCGGGGTCAGCTCCCTGGTGCTGAGGCTCCAGGCTTGGACCGAGCCTCCTACTGGCTGTCCTCATGCCCGGCGTACAGACGGCCCTCCTGGATGCCGCCTTGTCATCATGGGAACGGATCCTCCCTGCCCACTCCCTTCTGTGTGTGCATATGTCCTAGCGGTGTGTGCCTCCGGAGACCCTGGCTGACACACCCGAGCAGGGCACCCCCCAAGTTACCCCTGGCTGCAGAGAGAAAGGCGTGTGTCACAGACCTGGCGCTGGCCAGCAGCCCAAAGCAAAACAGTCCCAGCTGACCCACAATAAGGCTTGACTTGACAACACCATGATCTCAGGGCAATTTGTCATGCAACGTTGCCCCAGGACACATTAGTCCTAGGTGTGGAAACTCAAAGGTCCACACTCAGAAGG
>CAUYQG010045239.1:0-16006 GCA_963574415.1 Tarsius wallacei | reverse complement strand
AGCACTTTAAGAAATAAATCAAGATAAAATGCTAAAATAAAATTTCAAATTATTGTACTGCCCCAAGCTATAGACGTGGATGCTCTTGACTATGGAATGGTGGCCAGCAGGCAGCACTTCTGTCCTATAACTTTATTTTTTTTTAATTTAATTTAATTTTTTAAATGTGGGGTACAATTCAGGATTAAGTATACAAATGATCATTGTACAGGTAAAGTTTGGGCCTCACTTTGGCACTCCGCCTGGTTTGAGATCAGGTACCCTTATTGATTCAAGTGCCACCCCCGCCCCCCGCTTTCCCTGGCAGTTTCCCACTACTGCTAATTCTTTTCTTATAGTATTATGATAATTGTTCAGGATCTACTTATGAGTGAGTGTTACTCAGTTCCTGTTTCTGTGTTAGATCACTGAGTATTATAGACTCTAAATTCATCCAAGTTGCTGCAAAGTTCCTAATTGTCCTTCTTTATGGCTGTGTAATGTTCCATCATGTATATGTACCACATTCTTTTTATACAGTTCACTTTCAAAACAGCATGGTTGGTTCCATTTGCTGTTGTGAACAATGCTGCAATAAACAAATGTGTGCAGGTGTCTTTTTCATAGAGTGATTTGAGTTCCTCTGGGTATATTTCTAGAAGGGGAATTGCTGGGTCATATGGAAGGTCAATTTTTAGATCGTTTAGGAATCACCACACTGTTTTCCATAGAGGTTGTACTAGTTGACACTCTCACCAACAGTGTAGAAGTGTTCCATTTTCCCGGCATCCTTTCCAGCATCTGTTGTTTTTTGAGTTATTGATGATAGCCATCCTGACTGGAGTTAGGTGGTATCTCAGTGTGGTTTTAATTTGCATTTCTTTGGTGACTAGTGAGGCTGAGCATTTTTCATGTTTCTGTTGGCTGCTCATATGTCTTCTTTTGAGAAGTGTCTATTCATGTCTTGTGCCTTTTACTTTTATTTTTTATTTTTATTTTTAGTTTTAAAGATGTGGGGTACAATTCAGGGTTAGGTATACAAACGTTGATTATGAGGTGTGCCCCTCCCTCTCCTAGCAGTTTCCCTCAGCTGCCAATCCCACTCCCCTCAACTGGTAGTTTCCCACTACTGCCAATCCCTTTCCTATAGTATTATGATAATTGTTCAAGGTCCGCTTATGAGTGAGAACATATGGTACACTGTTCTTTGTTTCTGTGATAGATCACTGAGCATGATTGACTCTAAATCCATCCAAGTTGCTGAGAAGTCCTTATGTTTGTCCTTCTTTATGGCTGCATAATATTACATTGTATATATGTACCACTTTTTTAATCCAGTCCAACTTCAGTGGGCAGCATAGTTGGTTCCATGGTTTTGCTATTGTGAATAGCACTGCAAGAAACATACGTGTAGAATGTAGAATGGTTTGAGTTCCTCCGGGTATATTCCCAATAGGGGAATTGCTGAATCATATGGAAGGTCAATTTCTTGTTCTTTCAGAAATCGCCACACTGTCTTCCAAAGAGGTTGCACTAGTCTGCATTCCCACCAGCAGTGTAGAAGTGTTCCTTTTTCTCCTCATCCTTACCAGCTCTGTTGTTGGTGGTTTTATTAGTGATGGCCATTCTTACTGGGGTTAGGTGGTATGTCAATATGGTTTTGATTTGCATTTCTCTGATGATAAGTGAGACTGAGCACTTTTTCATGTGTCTGTTGGCTGCATGTTTATCTTCTTTTGAGACGTATCTATTCATGTCTTTTGCCCACTTTTTAATGGGACTGTTTTTTTGTTTGTTTGTTTGTTTGTTTCCTTTCAGCACATTTGAGTTCCTTGTAGATCCTAGATGTTAGGCCTTTGTCAGACATACAGTTGGCAAGTATTCTGTCCTATAACTTTAGATGTTGTTTATTAACTTATAAGTAAAATTTCAAATTGGCATGAAAAAGACAGTGTAACTGTACTCTTGTAGAAAAGTTTGAACCTTGAACAAGTGAACAGAATGAAAATACTTCATTTCATACACATTATCTGGATAATGAGGGAAAAAGTAGTTTTCTTTCATACCTCTTTAACATTTCTTTTATATCTGTCCAAGCTGAAAAACAAAACTTGCCTTTCTTTAAATAGTTCACCATTTAGATTTGAATTTTCAGGACAGTTTTTCGTGATCACTTTTGGTGATTAATGGTGGAGAGTGGTTTGCACCTCTCAGAAAGAGTCTTGTGGTGTATGCTGGGTGATTTCAAGCTTATGGAGAATTAAGATCAGCCAGGCCTCCTTCCTGGACAGAGATATTTGTATCTTTTTAAAAATAATGTGTATAAATATATGGGCTACAAGTGTAATTTTGTTACATGGATAGATTGCATAGTGATGAGGTCAGGGTAAGAACCATCACCGTATCCATCACCTGAATAACATACATTGTATCCATTAAGTAATTTCTCATAATCCTTCCATCCCCCCACTCCTATGAGTCTACCATGGCTAGCATTCCACACTCTGTTTCCATGTGAACACATTATTTAGCTCCCATTTATAAATGAGAACATGTGGTATTTGTCTTTTTGTTTCTGAGTTTGCTTCACTTAAAATAGTGATCTCTAGTTCTATCTATGTTGCTGAAAAAGGCATGATTTTCTTCTTTTTGTGGCAGAATAATATTCCGTTGTGTACATATATCACATTTTTTAGACTGATCATTCATTGATGGACACATAAATGAATCCCATCTCTTTTCTATTATGAATCGTGCTGCAATAAATATGGTTGTGCAGGTATGTTTTTGGTCTAATGATTTCTTTTCCTTTGGGTAGTTACCTAGTAGAAGGATCCCTGGATCATATGGTGGTTCTATTTTTAGTTCTTTGAGAAATTTCCATAGTGTTTTCCATAGAGATTGTACTAATTTGCATTCTCACCAACAGTGTATAAGAATTCCCTTTTCTCTACATCCTCTCCAACATCTGTTATATTTTGTCTTTTTAATAATAGCCATTCTAACTGGTGTAAGATGCTATCTCATTGTGGTTTTAATTTGCATTTCTCTGATGATTAGGGATGTTGAGCATATTTCCATATGCTTGTTGGCCATTTGTATGTCTTCTTTTGAAAAATATCTATTCATGTTCTTTGCTCAATTTTTAGTGAGATTATTTGTGGGAGTTTTCTTGTTGAGATGTTTGTGTCCCGTGTATCTATAACTATTCCTTCATCTTTGGGGTACTGAGTGCTGTGTGTGGTGACCATAAGGCCACAGACAGGAAGGTTCTTAGACTTCCTGAGGACAGGCAGATGTCAGGACCCCGTGGACATCTGATTATTATTGTGTCTGTATTCTGAGGCCTGTAGATTTTGTAACCCTGGACAGTTCATGAAACCCATCAATAGGTGTGGCCATACTTACCCTCACATATGAGGATAAGGGAGTTAAGGTGCAGATAGGTAACAGCTTCCTGGGAGTCAGGTTCTGAGTCAAAGAGCAGGGATGTAGCTTTATCTTGGGTTGCTCTCCTCAGATGCCTGTTGGATTTATTTTAGTGCAGCCACTGGAAATTTTTGTGTCATTTTCTTTTCCTCACGATGTCACATGTCTAAGAATAATCCTATATTTTGGGTTTTAACTTGATTTCCTAATCCCAGGTATAAAAGCTGATTTTGCTGAGACTGAGGAGTTGTAGAAAGAAGTCCCCACCTCACCCCCATCTCAGCATGATTACATGGAGATAGAAAATGATATTGCATTTCATTATTTGAAGCCTGCCTTGTATTTCAGTTTTGAGGAGGGATATCCAATCCCTGGTGTTGGTGCAAGCTGCTGGAGAATTAACCTTATCAAATATTTTGTTTTAATCACAGAATCATGTCAACCCTGCCATGGACTTCACCCAGACTCCTCCTGGGATGTTGGCTCTGGACAACATGCTGTACTTTGCTAAGCACCACCAGGATGCATACATCCGGGTAAGCATGCAGGCCCTCTTCAGATATTGTACATTTCCTACCAATTTCTAATTTCAAACTTACAAATATAAAGGGATCACATTTAGATGAGTGATCTCAGATTTTAGACTTTCTCTGTAAACGAGAAAGAAAATTAAAGTTAAGTGAAACAAATCAGGAAACAATTGGCATTTTTAACTTTTAAAGTTTTTTCTACAGGAGGACATTAAAAATACAATAGATACTAGAAAAACATTTTCTATAGCTCAGTACTGAATTATGGCAAAACCTCTTAAACTTAAATACAAAGGAATAGAAATGAGCAATCTACCAAAAACCTGTATGACCTCAAATTTAGTAGAGACCCCTTTAGACTTATTCCCACAGTTGGAAAGAGGCCCAAGATTCTCTCTGGTGAATTTTTTCTGTTCAGTCTGATAGTGGGGAAATAATAAGATAAAAAGAAAGAGAAAAATGGGAGAGAGGGGAGGGAAGATAAATGCCATCTCAAATTTCAAGTCAGATTAATCAAACCCCAGTTACTAAATGAGAGTAGTTTGTGGGTGGGGCAGAAGAAAATGGAGGCCTCTGTTTTCTCTGTGAAACGGAAGATGCCTCCTGCTGATTGGGTAGTGCTCCTGTGGAGGAAACAGTGTGAATGAATGAGCCTATGGTGACAGTGACATAGAAGGCTGGTCCATCAGGGCTGCTCCATTGGAGCCCTGGGTCTGTGCTGATGCTGTCTTCGGGAAGCCAAACCCAGATTCAGTTGGGGTGAGGTGGTCCAAGGTTGATCTTGGGGAGAGATGTGAATAAATGGGACAAAGGAATTGGCAAGTGGTTAAAATGATGACTACATGTAAGGTTAGAAAGTATTTGATGAAAAGATTGCCTAAAACAGGAAGAGTAAGACTGAACTGAAAATATGATAAGAGCATGTCCTTTACGCTGACATTCTCTGCTGGATACTCAGTGACTCTGGCTTACTGGAGACCTGGCACTGTCATTATCTACTGATGTAAATGTGGGCACTTCCTATTGTCTGGGTTTGATGTCTTCTATAAACCAGGGAGACTTGGTGGTTCTAAGCTGGAACAGTACTCATTCCCCTAGAGGGCATTTGAAAATGTGTGGGCACATTGCTTTGGTTTTCACCATGCCTAATGGGGTGCTACTGGCCAAAATTTGTAATCTTTCAGATAGTCAGCATAGTGAAAACTATACCACCCAGCAGTAGCCTCCTTGAATAAGGCTGTGTCATATGGCTGAGTTCTCTGAAGGCAATGTAGTATTTTGGATGTGTGTGTGTTTTTTTTTTTATATAAGCAATTTGGGAAGCTTTAACCTATTCTGAAATGTTTATAATTTGATTACATAGAAGATTTTATGATCATTTCTCTGAAAGGTTCGGGATCAGGGGCTTGATCAGAAATGCAGTCCCTCATAAGAAAACTGTTTTTTCCATAAAACTTTTATTTGACTTATATGTGTGTATATTTATTGCACAGATGGTATCTAGGAATGTAAACTTCTTTCAGAATAAGTAAACTAATATTTTTGAGATACTGTGTAGTATAGTCTTAGAAAGCTGAGCATGAAAAGTAGGAACCAAGTAAAAGTTGTATTTATCACTAACTGATTAATGTTGTGGATGAATGTTTCTAAAATTAGAGCTCATTGATGCTAAATGTATTGTTTATTGCATAAGAAGCGTATGTCTCATGAAAAGTAATTGAATGTTTTAAGTCTGTTTTCTTCAATGTGTTCTCTAAATGTTATAAGTGAAATTAATACCATGGCAACCTGACAAAATTTTATATCTGACAGGGACTTAAAAGACAAACCTATTTGTAAGGAAAAGTGTGGTTTTTGTTTGTTTGTTTGTTTGAACTTATTTTTCTTTACTGATCAGACATTCCTATATCCAAAATGACTTTATTGGCTTCTCAAAAGTGTCCCTTCCTTGATTGTCTCTGTATCCCGTCTGGCTTTGGGGCATTTACTAGATAGAAAGCTGAAGCTATTTATATGAATGAGTGGGGTTAGTGGATCATATATGAACTCTGAGGTTTTCTGCAGGGAAGTTTTGGGGTGACTATGAAAATAGATGTCTCGTTGATAGTACAATAGTACTATAGACAGTGAAAATAGTGAATTCAGACAGTGAATTAAACTTTGGTCCATGAGCTAAATGGTCTCTTCTGAAACACAGGGGGCAGTTTTTTTTTAAGTTGACAGTTTAATACAATCTGCTTTTTTTGATGATGTAAATCTCCTGTATGAATGCAATTATTCATTTATTATTTATAGTTTTCATTTAATAAATGCTTATTCTGTAGCTGAATATTTGACTCACTGTTCACTCTCTTTGCCAGTCAGATTTATGGTGGAGTTTTTTAAAAAAGGAATTGTAGCAAACACACACACACACACACACACACACACACAAACACACACACACACGCATGCACTCACACATAATCCCTCTTTGTCCTTGATACGCCACCCCCGCCCCCCACAGGTATCATGTTTCCTCAGCCCTCAGCCACCCTGTGTCTGTATTTTCGGGATTTTCTTCTTGCTCTGTGATCTAACTTACCTGCCACTCACTCTTAAACACGCTGCACCAAGCCCTCGCCCCATCATTTCCCGGAAGCTGTCCTGCTACATGCAGAGTATTCTTCTCACCCTTCATCTCATTTGTCCTGCCTTGATACTTGACCCTTCCTCTCTTCTTGCCCTGCAGCAGTGCTGTCTGCCTTGGTTCTCTCCTTGACAGTTGTTCTTAGTCTCTCAGGTAGGTTTCTTCTTGGCCTGCCCATCAAATGCCCATGACCCCCAGGGTCTCTCACTGGACCTTTGCTCTTCTCAGTCATTTTTGAGTAATTATCAAATGTCCGACAATGAGCTATAAGATGGGCTCTCTCAGGGAACGGGTTGCTCATGGGTCCTGACATTGAGGAGTTTACTGTCTAGAGATGAAAAGGAGGGGTGGTGGTAGGGTGAGGGGGTAAAGACACAAATACCAGGGAGTTCCCAAGTTACTTGGGTTGTGTCTTGATTGGGGAGGGGGATGCCAGGAGCACTGAGAAAAGTCACCAACATGGATGTGGGTAAAGCTTCCTGGGGGAAGTGGCATCTAGGCTTAGAGCTGTCTGTCTTTGCACTGGTTAACCAGGTGAAGGGAAGAGGTGGGGAGATTACTCTACCTGGAGGGAACCACAAGAACAAAGACGGAAAGGTATGTGGTTTGTTCAGGAAACCAAACTAGCATAAGAAGGCTGAGGCAGAGATTGCAACGTGGACGTGGCTTGAGAGGTGAATGTGGCTTGTTCATCTGGGACATTTTAAGCCATATGCAGGGGTTTGTTTGGACCTAAAGACACTGAAGAATTTATGGAGTGTTTTAGTAAAGATAATGAGAATTAATTTTAGAAAAACCATTCTCTCGCTTAAAAAAAAACAAAACAAAACAATGTGAGAGACCAAGACTAGTGACAGAAATAAAATTTGGGAAACTTTAGAAAAGCAAAGGTCTCCTGAACTAGGGAAGTAAGAGTGGCAGTGGAAAGAAACTGTTTGAATGAGTTACTTTGAAACTAAACTAATTTGGTCCCCCTTCAAGGAAGAGAGCAATTTCTGGCTTGGTGGGGTGGTAGATAGTGGTGTCGTTAAGGAACTAGTGCAGGTCTGCAGGGGGGGGGGCAGGCATTTGGAGCATCCAGACTCTTACATGCCTGTGGGACATTGGTCCAGGAGGACCTGTATTGTAGACAGTGAAACCTGGGCAGCACAGCTCAGGCACTCATGTAGACACTACATTCTCTGTATTCTACCTCCTCAAGCATTCTCATTCCCGTCAATTCGCTCTTCTGTATTGCTGTGGTATTCTCTTAATGTCCTCCCAAATGAAGTCTGGTCCCTTCAAACCCACCTTCCATGCCAGCTTCTGGGATGATCTTTCTAAACAGAGTTTGGAATGCAAGACCACCCTGGCCTGCAACCTACCTCTGTGACTTGATCTCTTGCTACCCACCCCTTTGCACTCTTCATTTTCCCCCTGCCATGGTAGCCTTTGTCCATACAAATGATGGTGGGCCACAGCTAGCTGTGTGTCTTTGCTCCCACTCTCACTTCTGCCCGAGTGCCTGTCCTACTCCATCTGTTTCTCGGACAGTCCACATGGCATTGGCCATCTTCTCTCTGAAGAAGACTTCCTGACCCTCTATCTGGATGACTCCCTCCACTCTCTTTGCACTCCGTACACACTTACAATCTAATTTCTAGAACATCTTTTGGCTTTAAATGTATTTACCTTCTGTCCCCACTTATTGATTGGAATCCCCTTGTAAGCAGGCACCAAAGCTTATGTATATTCTAACCCCTGGCATGGTGCCTAGCCCATAGAGCCTTTTAATCATTTCTTATTATTTACATGAGTTAAGATTTTCTTCTTGTTTAAATGGTCTCTTGCCAATGATCCATTCTTTTTTTTATCACTTGAGGATCTTGGCCTTTGATCCTCCTGACAGCTATAAAGATATATTTTTGCCACATGAATTTTATGACAGGCTGTCTGTTTTCTCATGTGATATTTGAGTAACCTTTTGTAACTGTGTACCAATTAAAGCAGTGGATGTAATTGAATTACACCCACTTGGACGGACACAGAACATGAGAGAGAGTTGCACATCAGAGCATCCCACTGTGCATGGAGTAGAATCTGGTGGCGTAGCATGATTTCAGACTTCTGAGCCTTGTTTACTCTGGGCACGAGTCACACTCCAGTCTCCCCACCAACGGAGCGGTATGAGGCTCTTTCTATGAGGAGACAGGTGGAGGGTGGGTTCTTGGCTCACTCCCATGATCCTGCTGTCATTAGTTTAAGGACAAGATAATATTATGTAGCTGAGCATGTGTGTTTTTTGTTTTTGTTTTGCCTTTTTTTCCCCCCAGTAATGACAATTCTCAGTGCCTTGGAAGAAAGAAGCTTGGTAACTTTATTGGAAATAAAATCTTTGGACTTAGAACTGTATTCTTGGTGTATTTAATTCACTGGGAATTACTGAGAAACCCAAATGACTTGGTTTTTATTTGGCTCAAGACCTGTGCTAGCCATTGTGGGCCAAGATTCAGTCACAAAGCAGGAAGTAAAGGCAAGGGAACTTAGGGCTCCCTGATAGCCAGGTCTAAGGTAAAACTGGAAACAAGCAAACACAAAAAACCTTGAGAAAAATGCTACAAGTAACAGAAAGAGTGGTTTCTGGATAAAGTAGTTTTTCATGGTAATTTTCATCTTCTGATTTGATCAGAGAAAATGAGTATCTACTGTGGGTTAGGTAACATACAAAATAGGCTGCATAGATTAGCTCCAACTTCAAGAAGACCCTAGGAGATACGCATAATTATCACCATTTTACAGTTCCAGGAACTGGGGCTTAGAGCGGTGTAGAGGGTTCTGCTCTGCCAAGCAGCCAGTAGACAAGTGAAATTTGAATGTAACATCTTTAGACTCCAAATCTCAACCTCTTTCCACTTCTGCAGCCTCATGTCCCTGGGCTTAGAGTGTGATGGGTACAGCAGTGCTGTCCTTGACATGGAGGGAAAGGGGACAAAGTCAGAAAATGATTAGAAGATACGGAAAGACTACAGAACTATCAAACAAGTGGTTGTATTCAGTTATGATCTTCCGAAATCTATCATGGTCAGGAAACCATTTATAAAAGGGAGAGGTTTCATCTCCCTCCATTTTATCACAAACCTTACATATAGTATGTCCATTGCCTTTATTAGTTTGAAAATACTTTGAAGACCAAGGCTGCCTCTTTCCTATATATCACCATATTATCACATCTTTGGTTGACACCCAAATCATGTTACTTTAAGGAATAAATGAGCCTGGTAAAGGAACCATTGCAAAGGTTTCCAGATTTCAGATGTGATCTTGTGTGTCAGACCAGTGATAGCAACGTACAGAAGTACTCAGACATGTGGAACCTACTGTCAGTCATCTGGTCCCCTCTTGACATTACAGCCAGACAGAAGCATACTTTGCATTAATCCCAGGCCCCAAATAAACCAGACAAACTTTTAATGTGAAACAATAAAAGCCAAATGCATGCAAACAAGATATTTCTTTTATAGCTTGCATCTTTTTCAGATGAAAAAATACAAATAGGAAACAAAGTCAATCTTCTTAGATGCTGAAAAGCATCTAACTAAAGAAAGAAAAATCTTTTTAACATTCACATGTATTCATTCATTGACTTTTTTCAGGAAACATTATCAAGCATCTACCATGTATATGCCTGACTGGTACCATGCATAGTCAGCGTGGTGGTGAAAAAGAAAGGCAAGTTCTGGTTCTTCAGTACCAAAAGTAGAAAAGCTAGCAAGTGAAGAGAGTAGTTGTTTGTTTTTGTACTTGGGGAAATTTCTTGTTTCCTTTGGAATTTTTAGATGTGACCTATACTGGGCACATCTATCAAGTTATTAAAAAACTTTACTTGATGTTTCTTTGCTGTTTTTCACAATATCTTGATGAGATAAATATTTCACTATTTTATAAATTATTATATTGTTTATATCTGAATCACTTGGGGCTTGCTTCCTTTACCAGTGACCTAATTTTAAACAATGGCACTACTTCTTAGAGAAACATTCTGGTGGGTGGTCAATATGGAATCGAACCAACCTGACCCCGTTTCTGTGTTTGATGTGGTGTAGTGCTATGTCATAAATAAAATCTTTTCTTAATTAAGCTGCTATTCCACTACCTTATAAAATCATAACCAGCAAAGCTGTTATCCAACAGAATTTATAAAATTTTGAGCTTTCCAGGAACAAAATGAAAAGTAAATCCTGGAAACTGTTTGTCCTTTACATACTCTGCAATTCTTTTCCCTCCAGCTTTATTGAGGTATAATTGGCATATAGAAAAATTCACATAATTAATGTATACAATTTGGTGACATATCCTGCAATTCTTGCTTCATCATCTCTCATAATTTATGATCAACATTGCATCTAGTTGGACAATCTGTGCATACTAAGTGACTGTTACAGAAGATAATGAATTTCCTGAAAGGGGGAAAAATAGAAATGCCTGCGAAAATAAGATGAATTACAATGGTTTTGTGCAATCGTGAAACAGAGCATGTGTATGTTTCTAATATTATACCAAATCAGAAGAGAAGTATTTATAATATGTCAAGTAAATAACACTGTGGGTAAATATGAATAGTTCTACCCAAGAATTGTTTTCTGAAGCTTATTTCATTACAGCCATTTTTTTTAACAGATGAAAATTATAAGTGTGTTTACACTAGTTCAAAACCTTTAAATGGGTTTTTCCTTTTGTGATGTATGCATGATAAACAATACTTTTAAAAATAGTTGGGAGAAATATTGATTTAGACCTTAACTCATGAATGGGACAGGGAGGGCTGAGTTTTGATGCAGAAACCTCAAGAAATACTAGGAGATCACCTATTAGAAAAGCTACCATCTTTTGAGCCCTTAATATATTTTGAGTACTTAACATATATTATTTGCAATTTTCTCTTCAATGTTCCAGACATTGGAAGATAAGGTAACCTTTATGCCCTTTTCTTCCAATATGTAGATCTCTCTGTTCTGTTCCTTAAGGCCCACCTCAAGTTCAAAGCCATTTGGGGGAAACTCTTTTTACCAATGCAGTATATTTATAACAAGATTTGACGACTGTTTTTTCTTTAAAACTTACAACATGAGAAACATGCCCCTTCCTTTTTTTTTTCAATAGCAGAAAGTTGGGATTAAAACATTTTATGTCAGAGCATAAATGTAATTATGACAGCAAACACATATTTGGAGTTTGCTCTGAGATAACAAACCTTCATTCATTTCTTACAACACTCTTCTGAGGTTGACATTGTTAGTATTTCCATTTTACAGATGAAGAAACGGACATACAAAGAGGTTAAGTGGCTTGCCCAAGGTCTTATGGCTAAGGAAGTGCCAGATCTGAAGTTTAAGTCCAGAGAGCGTGTGCCCATTTTCCATATCCTGTGCCCTTCAGGAGCTTAGAGATTCCTTTGGAGGTTGTAGCCACAGTTCGAATGAGTCTTACAGGTGTGTTTTGCTTCACTAACCCAGTCTTTTTTAAAGGAAAGGAATTTGAATTATTCGAGCTCCTTGTAAATTCTGAATATCAGTCCCTTGTCAGATGCATAGTTTGCCAATATTTTCTCTCATTCTGCAGGTTGTCTGTTCACTCCGTTGATTATTTCTTTTGCTGTGCTGGTTATTTTGTTTAATTAAGTCCTATTTATTTATTTTTTGTTTTTGTTTCTTGTGCTTTTGAGGTCTTAGTCTTGAATTCTTTACCTAAATCAACATCCAGAAGAGTTTTTCCTAGATTTTCTTCTAGTATGTTTATAGTATCTTTATAGTCAGTTAGGGCTTCCACTCCCTCTCCAATTAACCTGGAACCCCAGACTCCTTATATTCTGTTTTGCTGCTTATTCTTGCATTCTAGTTATCTGCCTGGTACTTAAAGATACTTGAGTTAGTGGCCATGGATATGCAATGACTTTGTGAAGTTCTGAGTTCATTGTCAACACATAGAACAATTTGAACTGACTGTTCTCTTTCCTGATTGATTTACAGTCTTCTGGGGATTCTGTCTGTATTTGCTCAGTGTTTATCTTTCCACATTTGTTGTAAACTCCCAAGAGCAGCTGCTTCATCCTGTGTGGGTGTTTGTTCCCTGGCTGAGAATGAAGGTCTTTAATCCCAACCTCCTGACACTGAAGAAAAGGAAGAGGCATGTTTCTCAGTTTCTTGTATTGTAAATTTTAAAGAAAGAAGTCATCAGATCTTATTATAAATATACTACACTGGGAGCTCTGAGCATAGTCAGTCCTCCCTCTGTACTATGAGTCAGACCATGAAGTGGATCCTCCACTGTCCACCAGCCTGCCTTGAAGGGAACAGGAACCAAGTAGCCTATATGCACTAAGGCGGGTACTGATGGAGGCAATGCTAAGTCTTTAAAATAAATTAAGGGACTTCTAACGTTTCAAGAGGGAAATTGGCAGTTTCCCAAGCGACATAATTACAGGACAGTGTGTAATGTGTAATTAAACTTAACTATGAAGCAAATGATTGGAATAAAGCTTGGTGGCACATCATTTTTTTTTTGTTCCCATAGTGCTGACAGATTTTCCCCTCCCCTTGTCCCTGAAATGGCTTCAGCAGCAATTGCTCCTCATTTTTAAAAAATAAAATTATATGTTGCCAGTTAAACACACAGTTTCATGTAAAGGAGCCTTTTTGATTTGAGTGACATTTTCCTTCTAGGTGATGTGGAGCAAAGATTCAGTTTAGAACAACAAGAACCCCAAGGCACAGCCTTGTTGGGACTTTAAAAATGATTCTTTGTCTAATAATTCATTTAAGTACTTTATTCCTGGTTTTTATTTTTATCTTGTCTTTGACCAAGGTCCACAGCCTGGAGGCTTGTTTTTATGTACAGATTGTGTGTGTGTGTGTATGTGTGTGTGTGTGTGTGTGTGTTTAAAATAGTAGCATTAATTTTGTTGATTCTGAATAACCAAGCTGTTACTGCCAAACAATTGGGACCCCTTGAGAGTGTGAATATATGTGATTATATTTATTAATTGAGCTGGAAGGAAGGATTTCTGACTTCTAAAGCCAGTGATTTGAATGGAATGCTTCAGTCCTCAGGATGAGATCGTTATTAAATGTGGGTTTGGTTTTATATCAGAAGACCCATCATCATCCCAGGGAGAGAGATAAGGAGAGAGGGAGGGCTGGTTCCACAGGTGTCCATTAGCAGACTGCTCAATGTAGCAGTGCATGTGTTCTGTGTTTATGTCACCTGTGGTTTTTCTGGTACTGGATTTAGGTGTCTGAAATCTGAAGCAGGTCTGAAATCTGCCAGTTATTTGTTTCAGTCTCTCTTGGTACCAACTCAGGCTGAACATCAGGTTCAGAATGTTTTACTTAGCTTTATCCAAAGGTTTTGTTTTTGTTGTTTTGTTGTTGTTGCTGTTGTTTTAGACTTTAAGCCTTGGTGGGACTTTAAAACCGTGATGAATTGGTTAAGAAAAAAAATGAAACCAAGCTCTATAATGAGCTATATGGAGTCGACACATTGTAAACCTGAGTCCAGTGTGAATTATAAGGTTGAAACTACAGAAGTCTCACATGTGACTGACACCCTCACTGAGGCATCAGCCAAGACCTTAGCCAATCGCTACTGCTGTGGTTTATCTGTCTTGGACCCAGTTCATATCTTGCCACTATTTCTCTGACCAGGTTCTTCAAATTCAGTCCACCTTATCCATGTTTATGACTCACTGTGCCGGCAAAATAAATATGTACCAAGTACAGTACCTGCTCTGTGACAAGCCCTCCTCCTTTCTGCTGTAGTTGACCAAGTTTCCACCTTTAGAATCTATAAGACTGAGAGATCTGTAGCAGAAACAAAGAGCTGAGTATCACATGTTCTCACTCATAAGTGGACCTTAAATAATCATCATAATACTACAAGAAAAGAATTGCCAGGGGAGGTGGGGAGCGGAATTGGCAGCAGTGAGAAACTGCCAGGGGAGGGGATGGCACATCTCATCAACAAGGGTATCCATTCAAATCACTGGCTTTAGAAGTCAGAAATCCTTCCTTCCAGCTCAATTAATAAATCTAATCACATATATTCACACTCTCAAGGGGTCCCAATTGTTTGGCAGTAACAGCTTGGTTATTCAGAATCAACAAAATTAGTGCTACTATTTTAAACACACACACACACACACACACACACACACACACACACAATCTGTACATAAAAACAAGCCTCCAGGCTCATAATGAACATTTGTATACCAAACCCTGAATTGTGCCCCACACATCTTTAAAATAAAATATATATATATGTGCATCTTCTCCCTTCACTGCACAGAGCTCCACAGCTGCTGTGTTGGGGGTGTGCTATTGCTTCTCCCTTTTCTGCTCTGATTGCTGTCCCATGCTGCAATGCAGGAGTTGAAAGAGTTGCAACTTTCTTATTCCTTTTCCTTTGAGATGAAAAGATTTCTGGCACTCTTCTCTCTTCTGTTTGTCTAGAGTTAGGAACTGTTATAGACCTCTTTGTTTTTTTTATTTTTTCAATGAATAAGTCTCCAGTTTTAGAACAGTTACAGGTTACAGAAAAAAATGAGCAGAACGTACAGAGGGTTCCCATAGATCCCATCTCCCCCTTCTCACACACAGAGCTTCCCCTATCATTGCATTAATATGGCACATTTGTTACAATTGGTGAGCCAGTATCCCACAACCTGGCTATAATTGCTTATTTGGTATAGGAGGTTTTACATTGATTATTTGGGCTTTTCTACCGAGGCAGCATATCGTCTCTGAACAATGCAAGTGATATCTCTCTAGCCACACTAAACAAGAAAAGAATAAAATTATTAGCATCAAAAATGAAATAGGAGTCAATATTACAGATCCCAACCTGTATGCCCTTTATTTCCTTTTCTTGTCTTATTGCATTAGCTAGGACTACCAGTAAGAATTTGAAGAGGAGTGATAAGAGAGCCCATCCTGTTGGAGTCCAGCTCCACAGGATTCAGGAACCTGGGAAGGATGTGTGGATAAGGCGAGAAACGAGTCGGACCAGAGTCTTGTCTCACACTCTGGCACTGAAACATTACAGTGCTGATTTATTTATATCATAATTTTTGGCACACAGCAGAAAGTTAACAGTAAAAGAAACGATTAACATGTGAAAATGATTGCATAACGTACTAATGGTTTTGTAATTCTTATAATTTTTGCACATAATTATGGTTTAATAATGTCTACATATAATTCTTTTAAAAAGGCTAGCTGTTCTTGGAAGTAGTAACTTATTAAAAGGGCAAGGTAAACGTTAGCCAAAGAGTTAGCAAGTGGAAAGTAAATGGAATTGTGCCTTTTATTTTGGGTTTTTGTTTGTTTATTGTTGGAATGTGACTGTCTTTTGCACATTTATTTTATACCCTGAGACTTTACCAAAGTCCTTTATCAGTGCAAGG
>CAUYQG010045236.1:0-32298 GCA_963574415.1 Tarsius wallacei | reverse complement strand
CATTTTCTAAGATTCTTATAGTTTGAGGTTTTACATTTAGGTTTTTGATCCATTTAGAGTTGATTTTTGTGTATGGTGATAGGTAGGTGTCCTGTTTTAATCTTCTGCATGTGGTCAGCCAGTTTTCTTTTCTGGGATCTTCCTAACTCTTTTCTGGCCACAGCCTTTTTCCCACAGCTGAATCAGTGTAAGGGGCATGGATCCTGAGACTCAGCACTTGTCCTGTCTCTCTGGAGTTTGTGCTTTCTGGATATTCCCTTTGGGTCATTATCAGCCTCTGAGGAATTAATCCACCAGTCACAGAGATTGGGTCTGTTGCTCCATGGTGAGTGAGCTGGAGCACTTTCCTGCCAGTTTTCAAGATGGTAGCAGGGTATCTGTTTCAACTTCTCCAGTGGGGCTCTGCCTCTGGGCTCCTTTGCTGTGCTCCCTCTGCAGGCCTTGCTGCCATTGTCCGGTCAGGCACTGCAGTAGTGCGGTAGAGCCTGGAGCTGACAGTCACTCCAAGCAGCTTCTTCCCAGGAAGGGCTTTCTGATTCTAAAAAATTCTAAAAAAACGACAGTTTCTGTTCCCCAGGAATCACTAGGGTCAAAACAGAGCAGCTGTGGCATCATCTGCTTCACCAAGGGAGACCTGGCCACTTGCTCCCATGTCCCCATTCAGTCATCCGCTTATATTCCCACTTACACACAGACACATACACAAAATTTTCTATAAACTCACTCACACTGGGACTCACATAGTCCAACTGGCTTCATTGCCTTCTTCCTCCTTCTCCCTAAATATAAAACTCTTTAAAGTATCTCATTTTTTATCATATTAAAACTAATATTAATAATGGAACACAAAAATAGCAAGAGTTGGAGGAATATGGAGTTGGAAACCAATTGAATAAGTTCCTAGTGACAGCTTCATGGCTGATGAGTCACATCTTGTATGAACTGACTTATCTTTTTTAGTCTGGGAGTTGAAATTAATGACACTGCTATCTTACTTTTTTTTTTTTTTGAGTTGGAGTCTCACTGTCACCCAGACTGGAGTGCAGTGGCCGCTCCTGGCCACTGCAGCCTCGACCTGCTGGGCTCCGGCGATCCTTCCGCCTCAGCCTTCCGAGTAACCAGAATTACAGGCTTGCGCTACCACGCCTGGCAGATATTTTTTATTTATTGTAGAGATGAGGTCTCGCCAAGTTGCCCAGGCGGGTCTCGAACCCGCGAGCTCAGGCAATCCACTCACCTCAGCCTCTCAAAGACACGGGATTACAGGCTGAGCCACCGAGCCCGGCTGCTATCTTACGTTTTTAACGTAATAACAAATATAATGTGTCTTGATAAGTTGTAAATTAAAGCATAAAGTTGGGGCAATAATTGTTCCTTCTGAAATTATTTTGTATTTTAGTTCTAGAAAATAAGTCTTCTCAGGGTAGTGTTTGATGATAATAATAATAATAATATAGTCAAATAATTTACTTCCATGTCCTTAAGATGAATAATTAGCCCTCTCATTCCTCTAGTGTACCTAGTTGGACATGTGAATAAAAAACCCATTCACATGTCCAACTAGATACACTAGAGGAATGAGAGGGCTAAAAAAGACTATAAGTAGGCTGAGGCGGAAGGAACACCGGAGCCCAGCAGGTCGAGGCTGCGGTGGCCGGGAGCGGCCACTGCACTCCAGTCTGGGTGACAGAGTGAGACTCCAACTCAAAAAAAAAAAAAAAAAAAAGACTATAAGTACTGGAACTGCAAATAATATCAGTGACTGAGGAGACAGCCAAAAATTCAGGTCTTTATAAACACTTAAGCCAACTGTTAAAGGTTTAGTTCCTGGTTAGTCCTTTCTACCTGTGTTGAAATCTAGCCCTGCTCACACAATAGTAATATAGACTATCAATCTCAAAAGTACATCATCCATTCACAGATATGTAAGCCATTAACAAGACTAAGGATGTTTAATTAATTTGCCTAAGGCCACATATTCCATCTGTTTTCAGTCTGGGAAACCCAGCACCCATTTCATTTTTACTCCCTTGCACTGACCTCAAAAGTCAGGCATTCCTCTTAAAAAACTGAGCCTTCAATACTGTCATTTATCTTTATTTAAAGGTTTCACCTGAACCTGGCTGATTGATCTCCTAACCTCCCATCTTAAGCTAGACATTCATTAGATTGCAATGATCTCCTAGGCTCAGGCAATCCTTCTGCCTCAGCCTCCAGAGGAGCTGGGACTACAGGTACACATCACCGTGGCCAGCTAATTTTTTAAATTGTTGTTGAGATGAGGTTTCACTATGTTGCCTAATTTTGTCTTGACTCCTGGGCTTAAGCAATTCTACCACCTGGGCCTCCCAACCTGCTAGGATTACAGATGTGAGCCATTGTACTCAGCCCAATTATAATGACATTCTAAGGAGAAAAGGCCAGATAGTTTCTGGAGGGCTATTATGCACCAAATGAGGGCAGGAGCAAATGTCAGATGGTAGTCTTCCTTTCTCAGCAATATGAGAATGTAGAATCAGATACAGGACTGTTGAACAGCATGGAATACCAGGCCTCAGAAAGTCAGAATGGCCAGCTGACTGCTATTTGGTAGGAAGGCTGGGCACAAGGGCAAGAACATCATTGATTATGGATGCATTGACCAACACAACACATTCAAAGCACACATTGCCTATTTCTCATACACATGAAACTAAAAAGGGGATATTCACCTTCAAACCCCAGGAGCCCATTTGTCCTAAGCTGCTTCCTAGAAAATACTTGCAACCAGCATCATCCATTGTTATACCCAGAATCAAAACTTTTAAGTTGCCGAAGTCATTTGGCGATCCGATGACAGAACTTGAAATGGCTTACTTGTGTGTGTGTGTGTGTGTGTGTGCACATATGTGCACTCGTTGTTTCACTTATTTTCTTAACTGGGAAGGCAATGCTCATGATCATCTGAATATAATCCCTATGTGAAACACACTTTTGCTTTATCTACAATTAGTTCCCCTACTCTATCCCATGCAATCCCCACAAGTCATAGAAAGGCCCAGGACAGAAATTATAAGTGGCACAAAAAAAGTCATCCCAATTATTAGAAAAAATGAACTAAAATTATGAAGAACAAAAGAAAAACAAAATCAAGGAGGTGTTATCTAGCAAGGGCATAATAGTCCTGTTTTTTGTGTTTGTTTGTTTGTTTTAATAGAAAGCATTGGCATGCCTTTTATCTAATGCTTGAGATATCTTCTTTTTTTGATAAAAATTCTCTTTGGAGTAGATTTGGCCATTACAAAATTGTTTGAAAAAACTGAATTTATGTAGGTTATGTTTTGATGGAATCCATGATTCTCAGACATCTGGCTTCAGATCTATCTGACCTACACATTTATGTGGCTATTCAGAGTGAAAACATCTCAGCAAATGCATTGTTATATACTTGTGTGTCATCTCTTAACTAGCCCACAGACCTTGAAAGAGGGACTTCCAGCCTAATTTGTTCAGAGCTAAAAGAGAGCCAATGTTGTAGTCAGTTGGCATAGACATCTGACATAAGAGAAACCATATCCAATATTTTGCAAAAAAAAGAAAGGCAAATTTTGAGAGAAGAAAGCAAAAAGGGGAAAGTTGAAGGAGTGCATCTGCACAGAGGAGAAAGAAGCATGGGAACAGAAGCAGAAAAAAGAGACAAAGGGCCTTAGATACTCAGAAACAGAGATATAGACAAGGACAAAAAGAAATAAAAATTAAAATTCTTGGCTAGGTATTGGAGACAGGCAGCATCAGAGACAAACAGAAAGACAGAATAAGACAGCTTTTATCATCTCCTAGTTTTCCAGTTTCTAGGGTCCATATCCATAAGATCTTTGACAGCATGTATACTTAAAATTAATCTTCACCCTACACTCACCCTCTATAGACCGATTACTTTAAGTTTCTTTCCTTTATATTCCAAAGTCCAGTGCATTCCCTCGACTGCATAGTGCCCACAACTGCATAGTGGCCATCACACAAAGTCCACTCTTTCCTGGGACAATCTGTTTAATCTTCACTGAAAGTCCGTGGTTTAGATACCAGCACTCTCCCCACTGTTAGGGTAACCATGAAATAGATCTTGCAAACAAAGAGAAGTGAATGTGGACATAAACTAAGAGTGTCCCTAGCAAACCAGATCATATGGTCACAAGACCCATTACAGATATGGACTGGGAGGTCAGAGGACCAAGACTTCTTGGTGAACTGGCTAAGACAAGTTGTAAGAAGATCCAGATCATCGATATTTCCATTTTGCTTATATTCTGATCCTCTTTTTGCAGTTTTGCCTCCATCGAGCACTACTATTTACAAAATCACAGACACACAGCTAAAAAGAACAAAGCTGACTCACCTTGCTACACAAATAATGACCAAACCCTAGACCCGAAAGGGGAGACATGAATTAGGATTCTTAAAGGAAGAAAATAAACAGCCTATACAAGTTTAAGAGATGCTCCTCTGATTCTGGGCTATTAATCATGACCAGATCTATCTCTGCAGCTATTAATTCTGACACTCAATCCTGGTACAAAGGGAAATAACAAAGCTGACCTAGGTGTGCCCCCATGAGCTCAGGTGCTTAGCAGCTGACATGGACAGTGAGTTCATTGCACTGTTTCTTTGTTGCCCTTGTGATTCTGAGGCAACTGGGACTCAAACCTTTAGGAAAAGTAGTCTCTATCCTAGAGAGAGTAGTGCGATACTTTCATGTTTTAGGGCTATGTCTTGTGATTTCAAGGAGTCTCTGGTCACCTCTGACACGAAAAGGTAAAGCAGTCTTTAGGAACAAAACAGCCAAGTGTTCTTTTCTCCCTCATGTGCCTTGTTTAGTGTGGGACTTGGGGCAGGGGAAAAGGTGCTGCTGTTTGGCTCTAAGTTTAAGCTATTGTCAGCCAGTTTGGGGGTTATAAGCATGGCCTCTGGACTCAGGCAGACTTGTTTTTAAATGCTGACTTTGTCACTTATGAGCTGTCATTATGGATAAGTTATTTAACCTCTCTGATCTTCATTACAATGAGGATATTTACTGCTTTCCTAATAGGTCTATTGAGAGGAATCACATGCATGAACACACAAGTAAAGTTTGTATGGGCATTTCACAAATTCAATTTTGATAAAAACTTACAATTGTGATAAATAATAAAGTATAGGACAGGCTTACAAGAATATTCTCCAGGAAGAGAATAAACACACACACACACACACACACACACACACACACACATACACGTACATACATACATTTAACTTCTGTGAAGAAGGGGAGGCAGGAAGTAAGCTGGGAAAGTGGTAGTTGCAATGGTTCACAACTATTCCACAGAACCTGAATTTGCAAAGGCTGTACACACAAATATATGTGTACACATGTGCGCATGCAAATACAAACACATACACATGCACCTTTAGATCCCTCTGTATAAGATGATGCGGTCTTGGAGATCTTTTAATCTATATAGATACATCTGCCTAAAACTTGTAATTAATTATAGGGGTGTGATTTGTCTCTTTCTATCCACCCCACTTGTATTGTAATATGTCTATACCAGTGATTGTTAGGTAGATGACAAGAAAGTAAAGGACCCTAAAGAATATCTGTAGATGAAACCAAAAGCCATATCTTCCAGGGCCTCTTAGGTCAATTATAATTTTGTTGAAAGTGTAATATGATATCTAAGGATTTAGGTATGATGTCTACTAATGTCTTGGTTTTGCTAATTGACTCGACACTATAACAACATATTTCACAGTTTTAGGCACATGTGTGAATATGTGTGAATATGTCTGCAAGGACAATTGCTAGAAGTGGAATTACAAAGTCAATTTTTGCCGGAGTCCAGCTCCGGGAGAGAGTCAGGGCTTGAGATGGGGGAATCGGGAAGCGGCGAAAAAGAAAAGACAAAAACGACAGGAATCCTCTTCCTGGGGAGAGCTCAAGTCTCTGCGAATTTTTATTTAATTTTCACATGCTTATGTAGGTTTTCCACCCAGCCCTGTACCCACAAATATATCTTATGTTGCTAACCAAACGCCCACGTACATCCTTTTTGCACTCACAATAAAGTTGACCTTTAACAATTTCAACCACAGATGGTGTTTTTCTTAAGTCAAACATTTGTGAACATCCTGGTTTTCTTCCTAACTTTCTTATAACTATTTACTATTATAGCCTATAATATCCTTACCCTATAAAACTAAACCTTTACTCTAAGTCTTATTTAATTTACTTACTACTATATATTTATTTCTATTAATCTTATTTCTATCCTTATATCCCTATATTTTCTTAACTATCACTAATAATATTATCTCTTATCTTACTATTTTATCTTATCTTACTATTTTATTATTAATATTCTAACTTCTATCTTTATCAAACTACCGATTTAACCCTATAATATCTTAACCTATTTTTTATCTCAAAGGGTTGTTTTCCACTAGCTCTCAGGTGGGGTCTGTTATTTATGAGGAAGTGGTTGACTTGTTTTTCTCGACCTCCTGCTGTTACTGAAAAACATTCTTACACACCCTAAGGGGCACCCTTTTGCTGCAATCTTACCTTCACCATGCCCAAGTATAATTTTTTGCTGTCAAATGCCATCATTCATCTGTGCATCTGTTATCTCAATTAAAGAGGGAACATTCTCAAGCCTATGCACGCAATCCTTCAAAGTTAGGGGAGGTCCGTCAACAGGATCCATGGGGCTTTGCCTCCGTCATGGCCTCATTTTACTGGGGCCTTGCTCCCAGCCGGCGTTTTTCCTGTTTTCAGGTCCCTTTTACCTTATTTTTACTAATGATTGCGGCTCCTGGCACATAATGGAATATTACACAGCCAAAAGAAGAACAAAATCATGTCCTTTGAAGCAACATGGATACAGCTGGAGACCATCATACTAAGTGAACCATCACAGAAACAAAAAACTGAATACCGCATGTTCTCATTCATAAGTGGGTCCTAATCACTGGTCACATGAGCACAACAGGGGAACAACAGATGCTGGACACTGCTAAAGGAGGGAGGGTGGGAGGAGTGATAAAAGGCACATAACCACACACTGGGTGCCAGGTCCACTGTCGGGGGGAGAAGGTCCAAACCTCACCTGCATACAGTTTATTTATGTAACAAATCATCACATGTGCCTCCCAAACAAAATAAAATGAAATTCATATCTTTTGCTCACTTTGCAATGGGGCTGTTTGTTTTTATCTTTTCAGCATGTTTGAGTTCCTTGTAGATCCTAGATGTTAGGCCTTTGTCGGATGTACAGTTGGCAAATATTTTTTCCTAGTCTGTGGGCTGTCTCACTGCTCTCTTGATGGTTTCTTTGGCATTGCAGAAGTTTGTCAGTTTGATGAGGTTCCACACGTCTATCTTATCTCTTATGGCATGAGCACTTGGGGTTTTAAGTAGGAATTGGTTGCCAGTTCCAATCTCCATAAGGGTGAGGTCTCCTGCATTTTCCAAGGTTCTTATAGTTTGGGGTTTTACGTTTAGGTCTTTGAGAGTTGATATTTGTGTATGGTGATAGGTGGGGGTCTTGTTTTAATCTTCTGCATGTGATCAGCCAGAAGACATATGAGCAGTCAACAAATACATGAAAAAATGCTCAGCTTCACCAGTCATCAAAGAAATACAAATTAAAACCACACTGAGATATCAACTAGCTCCAGTCAGGATGGCCATCATCAATAACACAAAAAGCAACAGATGCTGGAGAAGATGCGGGGAAAAAGGAACATTTCTACACTGTTGGTGGAAGTGTAAACTAGTACAACCTCTGTGGAAAACAGTTTGGCAATTCCTAAAAGGTCTAAAAATCGACCTTCCATATGACCCTGGAATCTCCTTACTGGGAATATACCTGGAGGAACTCAAATCACTCTATGAAAAAGATATCTTCACAAGCATGTTTATTGTAGCATTGTCCACAATAGCAAAAACATGGGACCAACCATGCTGCCCATCAAAAGAGAACTGGATAAAAAAAATGTGGTACAAATACATGATGGAATATTACCCAGCCATAAAGAAGGAAAAAATTATGAACTTCATAGAAACTTGGATGGACTTGGAGTCTATAATATTGAGTGACCTATCACAGAAACAAAGAACTGAGTATCACATGTTCTCACTCATAAGTGGACCTTCAATTATCATAATACTATAAGAAAAGGATTGTTAGTAGTGGAATATCGCCAGGGTAGGGTGGGATTGTCAGTAGTGGGATTCTGCCAGGGGAGTGGGGGGCACACCTCATCAACAAGGGCAACTGCACAATGAACATTTGTATACTGAACTCTAAATTGTACCCCACAACGTTAAAATAAAACATTTTAAAAAGGAAAGAAATATTTCCAATAAAGTCAAATTCTAAGAAAAAAATAAAATAAAATATTAAAAAATAATTCCATGGTCCTAGCTAAAAAATGCTGAAAAGCAACTTGTAACTTCAGTCAAGAGAGGATTTCTTTTTGGAGAAACTAACAAGTCCAAGAAAAAAGATGGAATTACAGAAAGTTTTGGAGGAGCCAGACTAACATCCAGGAAAGCCACTTCTAGAAAAGCCACATCCTTCTTCTTACAATATGAGCACTAAAGCAGGGACCACCAAGTAATTGAGGAAAAACCCTTAGCTTCACAGACAGAGACAAAAAAAAAAAAAAAAAAAAAGAAAGAGGAAATAGAAATAATGCAGAAGGCAGAGAGAAACCTGAAATAAAAAATAATAAGTATCCTCAGAAAATATAGAGGCAATTGTACCTTGAAACAAAATATGAGTCAAAAAAATGATAGAAATTAGAAAGATTAGAGGAGAAAAATTGAATAAAACTTCATTTTTTAAAAAAGAAAAATACAGAGAAAATAATTTTTAAAAGTAATAAGGAGAAATCCAGAAATTTTAATACCAGGAAAACAAGATTTTTAGAAAAGACATAACTGAGAACTAATTCAAAAAAATCTTGAAATTCAAGGCTATTATTATTTAATTCAAAGTGCCTAAATTGTGCTTAGTGAATGAAAATCTATATATTTTAAGTAACATTGTCATAATACATGTTTGTTCTCCACAACACTTTGCACAGATAAAGATTCCAAAATCCCACAGAGTGAATAAAATAGTAATATACATAGTACCTTTTTTTTTTTTTTTTTTTGAGTTGAAGTCTCACTCTGTCACCCAGACTGTAGTGCAGTGGCCGGGAGCGGCCACTGCAGCCTTGACCTGCTGGGCTCTGGCGATCCTTCTGCCTCAACCTTCCAAGTAGCCGGAATTACAGGCATGCGCTACCACGCCCGGCTGATTTTGTTTATTTATTTATTGTAGAGATGAGGTCTCGCCGACTTGCCCAGGTGGGTCTCGAACCCGCGGGCTCAGGCAATCTACTCACCTCAACCTCCCAAAGCGCGGGATTACAAGCTGAGCCACGGAGCCTGGCTAACCTGAAACTTCTTAACAGCAGCACTAGAAGCAATGGTTTCAGAATTTTGAGTTATTAAAAAAAAAAAAGAATCCAACAGACTTTTGTAACCATTTAAACTATTAATCAAGTAAGAAAACAAAACTGAATATTTTTTCACAAGCAGGTTCTCAAAACATGTATTACCAGGATTATTTTTTGGAGGGCAGGCCCCTTGTAGTACAGGCTTGCCCCACCTTCGGTAAGTGTTCCAGAAACCAATCAGTATCAGTGTACCAGCTAGCATTGTTGTGAGAGGCTGCATTCAGCTTCAGTAAAAATTTCTTTCTCTTTTGTTTTGTTTTCTTTTCTTTTTTTTTTTTTTTTGAGATTCTTTCAATGCATTTGCACATTTCAGGATGGGTGATTTATGAGTGCACCTGCCCAAACCATGCTGTGTTGAGCAGTTTTCGACCAAAAACGGCATGACCCTCACGCCCTACCCTCCCTCTTCACCTGACCTCTCTCTGAGAAATTATTTTCGCTTCCCCAGATGACAAAAGTCCTCAAAGGGAAATGTTTTGCTGATGTAGAAGAGATGAAACAAAAGACAGCAGAAGCACTAAAAGGCATCAAAATGGACGAGTTCAAAAACTGTTTTGAGCGGTGGAAAAAGTGTCTTGATAGGTGTAATGCATCAACAATGGAGAGTACTTTGAGGGTGCCTGCAGTTAAATGTGTAAGATTAAATACACAATTTTTTAAATAAATGAAGTCTGTGTTTTTTTGGTTCCCCCCTCCCCCCTTGTGTATATGAACCTACTGAACTTTGCTTTTTATCAAAATTATGGAATAAGTCAAACAAAAGGCAGACGTGGAGTCCAAGCAAAAGGCCACAACATAAGGCAAAAGAAAAAGGCATTGTGATGATGGCAAAGGGAGATAGGTGCAAAGCACATATCTACACAGCAGGTCTAGCAAGATCAAGGAATGTGGCCTTACAGAACTCCCAGGATCTGATGGAGGGAGTGGGGATGGTGTGTGATCATTCTGAGGAATAATCCACCTGTACTTATCCATCTCTGTGGATGTACAAACTATGATCCAGACCTTTTTGCTTCTGAGTTCACATCTCTGTGATATCCTCACAAGGAACTAGAAGGGAGATGTAGATATGGCTGATCTATATGGGGTCTACAAAGATAGATCTAGGTATTCATTTCTGTGATGTTGCTTAAATAAACCGAGGTGGATCTCCGCAAGACCTACCCAATGCCTGGGTTTGAGCTTCTTTCTGGGTCTTCTATATGTGCAAAGAGAATAGGAAAACGTTTCTTTTTTCCATTCTCTAGGCATTCTATGACACCATTTCCCGGATAACTAAAGAGATTTTAATGATCTGATAGAATTGTGAATGTAAAATTTTCATCTTTGTAATAGAATTACATAATCTAATGGCTTAAAAAATATAAATGGAAAATGACATCTCTAAGCACACATGTAAAAATTTTCATTTCCTAACATATAAAAGGACAATAGCTTCTACTTTTACGGTTATTTGAAAATTGAAATGAAATTATGTAGGCAAAATTCTCACCATAATACTTGGCCCAGGGTGAAGTTCTCAATAAATAGTCGCTACATTAAATGAGTTGACTGCAGGAATGTGTTTTGAAGATTGTGAGTTGGAGTTTTAAAAAAATAATATTAAAAATGGGAATGGCTAGTTATCTAGACTAGATCTGAAAGGAAAAGTTAACTCTTAAATGATTTGAAGTATACAATTAGAGTTTCTTACTACACCATCTTTAATTGACTAACATTTAGTAAGAACCTGCTATATACTAAGTAACTATGTAATCTTCAGTATAAAACAATATGTTTGGAGCTCCAGAGAAGGTTTCAGATTTCAGAGACTGTTTCCCTGACCAGCCTATGTATACGTTATTCTCCAAATATAGTCTGAGGACAGAGGCCTCTGCAATCTGCTTTATTACTGGTCTGTGATATGATAAGCACAGTAATTGAGAGTGAACATTTAGAAATGCTTATACCAATTTGACAGATTTATTTCCTATGTTTTGAATGTAGTAATTTCAAAAATTGAGACTTGCATTTTTTATCTTATTTTCCTGCAATGCATTTATATTATATTTAATAAAAGTTTTCTCCTATAATGGATTGGGGAAAATAACAGGTCCACATCACAGGTGGACCACAGATAGTTTGAAATGTGTGAATCTAAAGTCTCTACTCCGGTCACTCTATCAGATCACTCAAATTTTTAATAGGATTTTTCCCTATCAGAAATTAACACATTCATTGAATGTTTATCTTGTCTCTTCGTACTAGATGGTCGTAAAAGAGGAAGGGTTATGTCTATCTTATTCACTCAGTAAACAGTGTCCAACATAAATTTCAGTTGAATGAATAAATGGGTTAAATTTTAGCTGCTGTTGTTATCACAGTAACAATTGCTGTCAACCAAAGGCAGAGACAGCAAAGCTCTATGTAGGTGTGAGTGGCGGGGCAGTGAGGGCAGTGCCTTCCCTCTCCAGACCACAAGATTTTCAGAATCTATGACTCCAGAAAGCCTTTAGGATTTCATGAATAATTAACTTCTTTAAATGACAAAGGGCTATTTTCTGAGCAATTAGCATGCTAATTATAAACTTTTTTTTTAAAATAAAGATTTCTAATAGACTCAATATTGCTAAAGCATTTGAGTTAGATATTCTATATGCCTGTGGTAATAAACTCTTTGAAATAAAACATTTTCCACTTATTTGCAGATCATTTTTTAAAATTCAGACCAACCTCCCTTGCCCCATTAGTGTGAATTACAGATTCTTCACTGTCATGGTTAAAAGAGAGTAAGTTAATTTATATCTCTGAATGACTAAAGCTGGAAGGATATTTTTAGTGAATTTAATGACTGGATCTTGTGGTTTGCTGCAAAGACTGCATTAGAAGCTGCCGTTGAAGTTAGAAAGGGGTGATGGAGAAATATTTGTTACAAGGGTTTGGGGGGAGACGAGGGAGAGATGGAAAATAGTGAAAACTGCTTTCCAATTACATAATAGCAAATACCATACCTGTCCTTACAGAAGGTCAGAAATGCGGCAATGGAAGCCATCACATAATAGACAATTTGATGGTAGTAACTAAGAAAACACAAAAGGCATCTAATCTCCCCCCTACTGATAAAGCTGTCTGAGGTAGATCAATTTAGTCATGGTTGTTGTTAGGAAATTGCTCTTGTTTGATGTTCCACAAGCAGATCATGTAGTTTCCTAGGAAACATCCTTTTTCACTTAAATCTAATTCTCCCACGTTGCTGGATCTGATGACTCACTCAGCCTGACTTTTCTCTCACTTCTCTCTACCTATTAAAAAGGACCCACCAACTGGAAATCTACTAGATGAAATGAATTTATTAGCTCTTTTCACCTTGTTCTTCACTTAACTCTTGTGTTCCTTCCTTATAAGCCTAACTGCTTCCCTGATGTGAAAGGCCAGAAATAATGAAGAAGCTAGCTGTGTGATGTGAGCAAGTGTTGAGCACTGAGTTCTCTCAATTTCTTGGTTATTAAACTATATTTCAGCTTCTGGCTTTAAATGGAAAACATCACATGCATAGAGACTTTTTTTCCCTTGTAACAAGTCGTGGAATTTTATGTCAATTTCATTTAATTTAGGATTCCCAGTCACATTTTGTGGTTATGACAGAGAGAGAGAGTAGGAAGGGAGATCAGAGGAAGCGTACAACTTAGAGAATTTATGCAGATGTTTTAATTCTTATCTGCATGAATAGAAACACTGCCACAGAAATCTAGAACCTGGAGATAATCAGAGTAGAACATAATTTTAGTTTGTCTGTGAAATGCTGATATACAATATACTTTTAAGAAATTAAGTCAGCATGGTCACAGCTTCTAAATATGCCGAGTCCCCAGTTCATGAAGCCTGTATATTCTAGGCACAATTGTTTCTATAGTAACATGGGCACAGACATGGGTGATAGATGTCTTCTGAGATTTAACATGAATTTAAAAATTTCAGTGCAAAAAAAGTCACTGACTTTTTGCTTGGATGGCAACAGGAAACCCCCTGATTATGGATATTCTCTCGGTTTGATCTGTGCTCTGGGGCAACTGAACTGTCCTCTCCACTTTTGGCTACACTCATTGAATCCTTACTATAAACCCAGAACAGTGCTAAGTGCTTTCTTTATGTTATCTCATGTGAGATGAGGTATGGCATCTTTACCCCATGTTATAGATGAGAAAACCGAGGTTTATCATTGGTTAATGTTTTCCCAACAACTCACAGCTCAGGAAAGCTTCAGGACTTTTCAACTCTCATGTCCCTGATCTCTATTATTGTTCTACATTTTTTCTCTTACAGGCAAATTTAGTGGTTTTCTTCAGGCTGGGAGCTTGTAGAGGCTATGAAAATGCTTGTAGCTGAGCCACCAAGTCATTAATTTCAAACAAACAACCATTAATATATCTCAACCTTACATGAGTCTCACCAATGTGACTCTAGCAAAAGCATAATCAGTATGGTCAGAAATTGGACCTTTGCAGTAGAATTACTTGAAAAAGAGTTATCTAGCAGAGACTTCCCAATACAGTGTCATGTAATCTCCAGAAAGCATTTTTATTCCTCTGATGTGAAAGCAGAAATGGTCCATTTTCCAATCATCTCCTGTGCTGAATATTCCTAGTGCTGTCTGTTGTATCAATATGGAGAAAAAGAGTTATGGTGGAATGCATGTTACTGGATGACTAGGAGTAAAAATCACCTTTGGTTAGAATATTACAATAACTTGTATGAGTGCTCACTTTTATCGGCTTCCCACTTCAGGATTCTTAGCAAACACTGACCTGAGTTTTATAAATGAATGGGCTCCATTTATAAAACTCTTCTTGAAAACCAGTTATCTAACTCCAAAGCAATACGTGTCAGTTTTTAATGTATAACAAACCACCATACAACGTCAATGACATGTAACAATTAATATGACTGTGGAGTTCAGCTGATTTAGGCTTGACTGATTTTGCATGGACTCACATGTCTGCGGCTGCCTAAAGATCTAGGCTGGTCTTGTTAGGGAGATTATCTGCTCATTTCTCTCTCATCTTCTTCCTGGTTTAGCAGGCTAGCTTAGCCATTTTCTTTTTCATAGTGATGGAAGGGAGTTCAGAGCACAAGTGGATACATGCAAGGTCTACTGAAACTAGGGTCAGATTTGACATGCTATCAATTTCACTGAATTGTATTTGGCAAGCAAAGTCACATAATGAAACCCCAAAGATGTATGTTCCCTTCCCACAGGGGAGAGCACTGCAAATTAAATAACTAAAGGTGAGGGTAGAGAGAGGATAAAGAACTGAGGTTGATCATGCAATCTACCAATGTGTCACATTTGAAATTCTATGTCTGACACTAATGGTGTCAATTTGGGCAATTTTTAAAATAATTTGAGTCTTAATTTCCTCTTTTGTTAAACTGCATTATTGCAATCACATATGAAGTCCTTGTGAGAACTGAATGAAGAAAAGCATGTGAAAGTTCAAGGTAAGAAAATGGAAATGTAGCCAAGGCAGAGCTCCAAAAAACTTCATCCTTCTTCCTACTCCGCCTTTCCTATTTCCCCTATGTTCCCATTTCAGAGATATTCTCTTTTGATATTCAAGGGAATCTCCTCCTGAGGTTGGGAAACTCAATTACAAGATTCTGTATTCTCTGTTTTAGCCTCATTTTAGGCCCCTGCATGTTACCATATGACAATTAAGACTATACAAGCAATTATTTTCCAGTATGCACAGATGTTGTTTGTTTCATTTGAGAACCCAAATCCTTATTGGTTCTACTTTTAAGGTCCATTTCCCAGGAAACATTTCATGCACAGAACCATAAAAAGCAGCAAATGACATTATTAATATCTAAAGACTCATTAAATTCCACTTGGTATTAAAATGCTTGAAACCCTCTGGAGAGTTCTGAATATAAATGTTCATTTAACCTACCTTTAAATTGCAGTACTCCAATAGGAGAAGGAATCAGATTTTGGTCAGCAAGTGTTAGATAACAGCTGCTTCCAGAGGGCTGTTGTCTGTTCCCATCTCCTTTAGATGTTTGAATTTGCAAATGGAGGAAGTCTTTCCCTGGGTATAGGATTGCTTTTATCTCCAGGCTCAGACCAGTTTCCATCCTTGCTTTTTGGGGACAGTCATTGTATAGGTCTCTGTGTCTTAAACATTAGAGAAATGTCACAAACCCTTCTGGAATCTCTCAATGGCAGCTGTCACAGGTGATGTACAAAATATAAAGTAAGAAAGATTAAGAAGCTTGCTGCATATTTTGGAGAGACTGGCCAGGGCAATTTGTGTCCTGGATGCAGTCGGAGAAATTGTTTATCTCTAAAATGTAGGTGTGTGTGTTGGCTTATATGTAATTTCCAGTTTGAGGTTGACTTTGAATGTGAGGGGGGAAGACTGGTAGCAGACAGCAGAATGAGGGTCACAAAGCCATTGAGAAAATCATACAGGACCTTAGGTAAGTTGAGTAGGGGGTATTCATATGACTCAAATATGGGGTTAATAGAACACTGTCCTGGGAAAAAGGAGCTGGGTATATGCCAGTTCACAGAAATATATGACAAAACTGCCCTGACTTTTAGCCCTATCACATACTCATCAGATAGAAACATATCTGCATACATGTGATGTCTTCATTCATCTCCATTTCTGATAGAGAACATTTAACACTATTAACTCCTAGTAGAGATCAAAGTCAAAGGTGATCTGCAGGCATATTACTGACCAGAGAACTGCATATATCTGACAGCATCTTGGAATGAAACAAATCTGAGATTTGAAAAAAAGAATTTAATTAAATGCCTTTTTATAGAGATGAGGTCTGGTACCACAAACGATGCTGAATTTTCTGGGGACTAGCAAAAGTGGAAAACTGATACTGCCCATAGGCCTAAGGGAGCAAAGGGAGGCTAGGAAGCCTGAGGAGATCAGGAACTAATAAATTGAGATCACTAGACATAAATGCCACTCTCAAGGTGCACAGTTCTCACTAGAACTGAGACACTGAGACATAGAGACAGCTGGAAGATAAGTGTATTGACCTATCTCTGTCCCAAACTTCTATGGGGTCTGAAATTGGTGAACACAATCAGGATATAGAGGGTAAGGGGACCCTAGTGATATAAGGGGTCAGAACCAAGAGCATAGGGCCTGACAGACAAGATAAAGAATGGCTATGAGCTAGGACAAGTACAGGATGATGCAAAAAATCTGTGACATCACTGAGGCCACTGAAAACCATTTGGTTCTGACTCTTCTCCTTCAAATGAATTACTTCATTGCCTTTAACTGTCTCCCATTTATCAAAACTTAAGCCTTAGAGATGAAATATTTCACAAATAACCTCCATATCATTTAAATTATTTCTTAGTGTAGAATCTCAGATATTTGATTTTTGCACTGAAAAAAAAAATCTACCAAGAATCAACCTGTGTTTACGGACATATAATATAGTCTCCATTTTACTGAGTTGGAAGTTCAAAAATCTTACAGGAGCTGAGACCCGTCCACATCCCTAATGTGAACTCACAGTGGAATCTGATGCTAAGGTTACAGAACACTCTAATGGCTAACACATCTCAGTGCGTTCATTAAACTCTCTAAATTTTATGGGACTAATTACATTTAATGAACACCTAATGTGTCCTAGGTATGGTGCTGGGTATTTAGGAAGGATACAGTGGCAAATAAGATATCACAGAATCAGAAATGCTGATCATTTTAGAAACCTACCTAAAGGTGCCTCCAATTGTCATACTGTTGTTGTGCCAATGATGACGTTTTTCTTATTTTTGGTTTAGTAAAAAAGCTAGCACTTACAAATTTGCTTCATTAATCTTCTCTTGTATGTTTTAGATCATCCTGTGATATCATGTCAACTCTTCTTTCTCCATCTCCCCATCTGCCTTTCCACATTTACAAGAGCTACGATTTTCAGAAGCATCACTGCTCAACTCAAAAATCAGTGCACAGGGCTGGAGCTGACTTCCCAACTCAAGGGATTTGAAATATCCTTTATCCTCTGAGGCACTTGTCCTCTGATTATAGCACTATGTAGCTACTTACCAAGCTTGTTCAGGTATCTGGCATGGAAACAAGTAAATTACAAACAAAATCTCCCGGAATGTGTTCCTATGTGTAGACTTTATTTGTATACATCAGTCCTTTACTTATATTGCTGCTGCTGCTACCAAACTGATTAATGCCATGAAACTAACAAAAAGCAGATTGTTGTGAATTCTAACTTTAATAGCATTTAGCCTAGGTCTGCTCAAGTGTATCTACTTCTCATTTGTTTTAAAATGTAGAAATCTGAGTACAAAATAAAGTAAAAATGGTTAAGTGTGAGAAAAATCCTTGAAAAGGGAAAATAAGACATCATGTGGCATGTGCTAGACTAACCTTGAATGAGTTGCACGAAGACAAACAGTAATGTTAGAAAGTCTGCACACAAAGAGCTGTGCCTCAGCACTTGACCTTCCCCACAGTGTCATTCTTAACAGATGTCTGACATAATGCTATTCCTTTTTCTCTCTGGCTTGGGACTGTAGTTTACCTGTAAACACACTTTTTTTTCTGCCACTTTTTTTTTTTTTTTTGCCCGCACCTTTAACCAATCTTGACTTTGGGGAGATTGGTCTTAGCAACTCTCTCTAAAAAAAAAAAAAAAGAGGCATCCTATGACAAAATTAGAAGTTCAGAGGCAGGAGGCAGTTTGGAGATCACCTAATTCAGCTTTCTCATATCACCTAGTGGGAACTATAGTCTAGTAATATAGAAATGGCAATTACTATGATAAAAATTTTCTATGCAGTACCTGCACTGGCCAACATGGTAGCCACAAGCCACATGCACTTGAAATGTGGGTGGTATGACTAAGGACATGGATTTTAAACTTTAAATTCAAACAGCCAATCTGAATAGAGGCTACCATATTGGGCAGTGAAGGTATAGAAAGTTCTTGTGACGTATTCAGTGACACCCAGCTTTTAAATAGAAGAACTCACTTAGCTGTTCAGGACTTTTTTTTTTCTTTTAATTTTTTTTACTTTAAAGATGTGGGGTACAATTCAGGGTTAGGTATACGAATGTTCATTATGCAAGTACCCTTGAAGATGAGGTGTGCCCCCCTTCCCCAGGCAGATTCCTACTACCGCCAATCCCACTTCCCCACCCTCTCCCGGCAGTTTCCCGCTACTGCCGATCCTTTTCTTATAGTATTACAAGAATTCTTCAAGGTCCGCTTATGAGTGAGAACATATGATATTCAGTTTTTTATCTCTGTGAAAGACCATTCAGTATTATAGACTCTAAGTCCATCCAGGCTGCTGTGAAATTCATGATTTGGTTCTTCTTCATGGCTGTGTAATATTCTATTGTGAAAATACATGCTGAAAAGAAAAAAGCAAACAGCCCCATTACAAAGCAGGCAAAAGATATGAATAGACACTTCTCAAAAGACGACATACAAGCAGCCAACAGATACAAGAAAAAATACTCAGCCTCTCTAGTCATCAAAGAAATGCAAATTAAAACTATACTGAGATACCACTTAACTCCAGTCAGGATGGCCATCATCAATGACTCAAACAATAGAAGTGGGAAAGGATGCGGCAAAAAGGGAACACTTCTACACGGTTGGTGAGAGTGCAAACTAGTACAGTCCCTGTGGAAAACAGTGTGGCAATGCCTAAAAGATCTAAAAATTGACCTTCCATATAACCCCACAATCTCTCTACTGGGAATATACCTGGAAGAATTCAAATCACTCTATAAAAAAGATATTTGTACACGTATGTTTCTTGCAGTATTGTTCACAGTAGCAAGAACATGGAAACAACCGTGCTACTCATCAAAAGAGAACTGGATAAAAAGGACTTTTGACCCAGTTAATGGATCCCTATTGGTTCCTGAATACTGGAGTAAATCAGCCAACTAAGAACAGATCACATAATCAAGGTTATAGGAGAGATGTGTCAGCTGTCTTGGCAATGAAAAAGCAAAATAGGAGCTATCAGAAGCTGATGGGGTAGAAGGTGCAATAATATAATCACCTTAAATTATGGGTATTCCAGATATAATGCCCAAGTTGATGAAAAAAAAAAAAAGAACTATGAGTGTGTTATATAATTTTGTAAAGATAGGTGAAAGGAAAGCCAAAACAGTTATTGAACTGTAAACATTATGAGAAGGGGCAAGAAAAACAAGATGGAGTTGGTATAAGAATATTACATTTATCTTGAGCAAAAGTGAATAATGTTCTAACATGGACACATTAAAGAATAAAATAGCTCAAATAGTCACAAAAACATCTTTAAGTGGAAGAGGTTAAAGCTGTTGTTTATATGGCATGAGGCAGCGAGTTAGGAAAAATGGATAGACACACAAGGAGTTAATAATGCTGTTTGTATTTTATCATCTTTGACCATGTTTGTGCTTTTTATTTTTAATAAATAAAAGTAATTTCTAAAAGCATCATGAATTTGAAATTAAGTCAGAAAATAAATTTATCAGGAATACTTTTTTTTAAATGGAGAGATGCCTGGAAACAACACTTCAGGCACAATTAAGTCTATTACTGCTTTCCCCTTGTGTTTAGCCAGACATACAAAATATTTACGCCCAGAATTATTTGTATTTGTCCAATACATAAAGCCAGTAATTTTGTCTGGCAATCTTAATCTCTCACTGCATTAAGTTAGATCTTCTAAATGATTATTAAATGCAATCAAAATAAGAAAAATTAGGCTGGATATTATACAAATTCCAACACATCTCATAGCACGCTACAGTCAAAAAATAAGAAATACACAGGCAGGTCTGGCACTGCCTATTGGAATCTCCCAGGGAAGAGTGTTTGTTTACCCCACCCCCCATGGCTATTTGTCACACATGCTGAGAATGCAGAAAATGGGGGAGAGCCAAGAAGGAACTTATTTATCAGCATTGGGGGAAACAAGGCAGAGCTGCCTAGGCAATTAAAGTCCCTATTTGAGCTAGGTGTTGAAAATCATTGTTGGGGGTTGTAGATAAGGATTGTGGATGGGCAGATGACCTGCTGCAGAGCTCTAGTTCAGACACTGAAGGGTCAGCCTCACAGTGACGTGAGTCCATGAATCCCAGCAAGGCATGACCAGCTGAGCACAAGATTCATTGACTGGCAAGACCAAAGTGAAGACTGGGCCTCAGCTAACCACTGAACATGTAGAAAGAGCTTGCCCAGCGCAATCAGACTGGTTAAGTCCATTCCTGCTGTGCAGGAGGTCACTCTCTAACTTTACACTTGAAAAGGAATACAAATGGGATGCAGTATAGCATGACACTCCAGACAATAGCTGACCCAGGTCAGGTAAAACTGTAAAAATAATGCTGAATTTATTCTTTTTTTTTTTTTTTTTTGAGTTGGCGTCTCACTCCGTTGCCCAGACTGGAGTGTAGTGGCCGCTTCCGGCCACCGCAGCCTCGACCTGCTGGGCTCCAGCGATCCTTCCGTCTCAGCCTTCTGAGTAGCCGGAACTACAGGCATGCACTACCACGCCCGCCCGGCTAATTTTGTTGATTTATTGTAGAGATGAGGTTTCCCCTGCCCAGGCGGGTCTCGAACCCGCGGGCTCAGGCAATCCACTCACCTCAGCCTCCCAGAATTTATTCTTACATGCTCTTTTCATTTAGCTATAGAATTGCCATTTTCATGTTTAATTTCCTAAAATTTCATCCTGAATAATTTCATGTTCTTCAATATAATTCATACATTAAGCCATCTGAATAGTCATTTACCTTTGTGATCTACAAAGGTTTCAGAGTTCTATCCCTCTGGGCCCTGTCAGGGCCAAGGAAGCACACCTCCCATTAGAAATAGATTCTATAGGCAGTCTAGTTCATTGTCCAGATATTTTTTTGGCATAGAGATAACAATGTTCATCTTTGGGAATTCATCCTTTCTACCTAAGTTAACTTTAGGCTTATAGTCTCACCAAACCTGTATACAGCACATTCACCTATGGGATATATTTGGGGGTCTTCAACACCAGATTTTTTGCCAAAAATTTCCAAGAAAATTGTTAAGCTGATCCTATATTTATGATGGAGAGTAGAGGATCAAGTCCTCTTCACCCTATTCATTTTCTGTCAATTCTTTCCCTATAGTGTGTGTCTTCATTCCAACAATCCCTTTACTCTTATTCTAGGCCCGTTGCTCTTAGTTGATGCTAATAATTTCTGCAGGCATCCTAATTATTTTGAAACTGATTACACAAAAATTTGTGAATGCTATCTTAGTCTGCTCAGGGAACCATAACAAAATACCATACACTGCATGGTTTAACAACACAAATTTATTTTCTCACAGACCTGGAATCTGGGAAGTACAAGGTCAAGGTGCTGGCAGATTTGATTTCTGGTGAGGGCTATCTTCCTAGCTTGTAGAAAACCATCTTTTTGCTATATGCTCACATGGGCTTTTCTCAGTGTATGCATTCTGAGGAAAAACAAGCTCTCTCTTTCACTCTTCCCCTTCTCATAAGGGCATTAATCCTGTTATGAGGTCCTCCCCTTCATAACTTAATATAATACTAATTACTTCCCAAAGGTTCTATCTTAAATACAATTCCATTGGTGTTTAGAAGTTCAGTACATGAATTTAGGGGTTGAGGTAAAAAACATTTAGTTCATAATGCTTTGCACGAATATGGGTATATTCCTTGCTCACAGACCTGTCTGCCTCAGGTTAGATCCAGAGCATGATCCCTTGATTTATTATCTAACCTTCTGATAAAGCTAATACATCTCTCTTGATTGATTTTTCTCCAATCCCTTTTAGTGTGAGTAACCTTTTTTCACACCGTCCACAGGGCCATAGAATGCACTATGGTCTGCACAACCTAATTTGTGTGTGAAATCACTCGTGTGCTACCGCAAATACCAGCACATATATTATTTCTTCTACTTCAGTTACATCTGTTGACCAGGGCAGATGTTTTCTTGGTTTGCTAACAGATAGTACAGGCCCAGAACTCAAGCATGCTTGATAGGTATGTGGTGCTGCTGGTGATAATGCCCTTAATGATTGGGGGATCATGGGGACCGCCAGCCTCAGATTTCATATTATTCCTGAATCTTACATTTTGTATGAACTCTTTGTTTATTATTGTCTCCAGTGCTCTGTGCTGCTTGCTTAACTTCTGGCGTTCTGACTCCAGTGTTTTGACGATTTACAGGTTGGCTTGACCCAGGCAAAAAGTAATCTGACAGTCTAATTTCTTTCATGCCACCTCAAATGTCTTCTCAGTCAAAGCTGGAGGAAATTAAACACTGATTTTTGTTCCATAATTGTTGATGTGTTTGAAGACATGATGTCCATCTTTAAAATTAAGTGTGAGAGGTTTCCAGCTCTCTAGAATTTCAACAGAATAGTTCAAAGCTTAAGACATAGACTCCTAACATAACTTTATGCTGTTTAAAGTGAATTACTGGAGGGATGAGGTGATTTATTTAAAATGGAGATAGGAAGGAAGCAGATGAGAGAGGAAAGGAGGAAGAGATAGGCATAGAAATAGAGAACAAATTTTTTTATACATGAACATTTTCTTATTTTAATAATGCAGGACACAGGGACAGTTTATTATTGAATCTTTCTCTGACATTAATCATGATTTAAAATGTGTCATTGGTTACTGGGTATGGGCACTACATCTTCATTTTTAACAGCTGTGAAGCTATGATAAGCTGTAGATGAACTTGAAAGAACACATGTAGTTCAAGAGGTTTTATAGGGAGGTTTTCAAGTGCAGGATACTTTGGAGTTATGAAACATTCATTCAGTTTTAAATTTCTCTTAATAATGGCATATGATTTATCTAATCTCTCGGGGCATTAGTATTCACATTTATAAATTAAGAGATTTGACTAAAGAACACCTAAACACTTCTAGAACTTCTAACATAAATAGTCTATCCTATCCTATCCTGTTTAGTTCTGCTCTTAAAATTGACCATAGGCCGGGCTCGGTGGCTCAGCCTGTAATGCCGCACCTTGGGAGGCTGAGGTGAGTGGATTGCCTGAGCCCGCGGGATCGAGGCCCGCCTGGGCAGGCGAAACCTCATCTCTACAATAAATCAAAAAAATTAGCCGGGCGTGGTAGCGTGCACCTGTAATTCCGGCTACTTGGAAGGCTGAGGCGGAAGGATCGCTGGAGCCCAGCAGGTCGAGGCTGCGGTGGCTGGGAGCGGCCACTGCACTCCAGTCTGGGCGATCGAGTGGGACTCCAACTCAAAAAAAAAAAAAATTGACCATAGATAAGAAAATCATATAACTTATCATTAAAAGAACTTCTGATATCCTCCAGAATGGGAATGTAATATAGCTTTGTTAAAGAATTGACCTTTTAAAAGCCCCAAAGGAATATGGGATGTAATTCAATTAACGTTTATTGTGGACTTTAGAAATAAAAGTTCCACTGCTCATAGAGGACATTTTATTTACATGTATGGTAGCACATTTGCACCCCCAGTCCTGACGCTGTTAGAAGCTGTGACCAGAGTTGCCATTCACAATCTACCATAGTCTATTCCTGGCTGCAACCCACCTATGGAGTTGAGAGTCTCTCCTCAAGGTTCCCATAGCACCAATGCAAACCTTTATCACAGCAGTCTATGCGCTGCTTTATAATTGTTGGTTGCCTTGCCTTTCTCCTCCACAAGATTGAAGGCAGAATCTGGTTCTTTTGTCCCTCATACCCTGGAGCACAAGCAGTAGGACTGAGACTAGAAAGAGAGAGACAGGTGAAATACCTGATAAGTGCAGGGTCAGCACTTGCACAAACCTGAGAGTGAGTTCCTTCTCAAATTTTGTACCTTAGTTTCCTCACTTGCCTTACCCTAGTCCAGGCCCTGATGAGCAGAGTGCTTGGCATGTAATAGGCTGCTAGCCAGCCAATGACAGGAAGAAGTACTGTACTTAGGAGTCAAGCTAAGTTTTAAAATGTGGGTTATAATATAATTTAGGTATGATGAGGCCAATAGGCCAACAGATCAACAGACATTGCTATTGAAAATGTAGTTTGTTACATATAGTTCCCAGGGAAGGTGCTACATAGGACCATGACATGCAGGTGCTACTTAGGAAAGCAGTGGAGTCAGAAAGCAGAGGGAGAGAGGGGAAAATATGGGCAAAAGACTTTATCATGATTTTCACAGAAAGAAAAGGGTAAGGCAGGACAAGAAGATTCTCCATTAACTAGTTGGAGTAATTTCAGCAGGCTCAGGGATTAAGCGGCTGTTTCTAATCATCTGGTATCTGGTCCTGGGATGATGAGAGTAGGTGAGAGGTAGCACTGAAAGGACCTGATGAAGGAGGTAGAAAATGGGCTCTGGATTGGTTGGTTTGTATGTGAAAGGTACACATGTTGGACAGTTCTTTACTGTCTCTAGGAATTGACGAACCTTAGAAGGGACAGTGCCTTCAGGGTCAGCAAGTCTCCCAGATGTCAAAGCAACAGAATAAAAACACATGCTTAATACAGGCTTTCCTGAGTTTGAATTTGTGCTGTCATAGACGAGCAACATGGCCTTAGGCAAATCAACCTCTTCCATATTATAACAACCTTACTAAATTTTTACCTGGATTAGAGCAAAAAGCCTGGTACATAGTAGGTATTCAATAGGTATTCAATAGATGACAGACATTAGTCAATGATTGATGTATGCACAGTAAAATATCTATAGCGTGACTTACACATGTTGCATATTTATGCACACATGACTAGACAAATCTCTGGTAATCAATATTTCAACTTGTGTAGGGGGGGCTTCATTGCTGTTTTTAAAATGACCTCCACTTTTGACCACTTCTTTGAATATTATTCTGAATAATCCTGCAACATAGACTAGCTGCTTCTGGCAATTTGAATCTCTCTTGAGGCTCCCAAAACTTCTTGCTTTGAACAAGGCTAAAAATAACCCAAGTTTCTTCCTTCCCTGGGGGATGATGGTGCTACAGACTTCACAGAAGTCAGAAAATACAGGAGACTATGTATGTGTATTCCAAAGAAAGTTTCTGGAACTTTCCGGAGCTTCAAGGAAAAGTTCATTTTGGCTGCCTTGCAAGTTTCAGAAGAACTTCTGTCTAGGCTGGTACAGTGGCAGCAGCAGCAGGGATTTTTTTTTTACTAGCATGAGGGCACATGAAAGGGAGGCACTAAATATGGCATCTGGAAGCAGCAGCAGACAAAGGGTAGGCTTTGTCATGAAGCATTAGCGTTCCCTTCCAACTTAGAGACTGGGGGTGATATAGAGCTATTAACTTCAGACCTTTGTCTCCCGTACCAGAGAAAACATCAGTAGATTTGAAAAGAAGAGAATCACAAATGATGTATTGTGCCAGCTGTGAAGAAGAGTTACTGTGTTTGCAGCAGAGACAAACATAGCCCCTTTCTCCAGGGACTTCCTGCTATTCTCATGCTGTCATTCAGTGTAAAATAGGATTCTGATCAGGCATCCTATGACAGTGAGAAGCTTTCCCCTGGGCCTCCTTCAGGGGTTGGAGTGGGTCTTTGCCAGGCAACGTTAGGAGGCTGACACTGCTTAAACTGAGCCTAAATGTATGAGAGTCTAGAGTGTGGCAGCATAAACATGCTCTTAACTTCTCTCATTATAACAGCTGAAACATTTCTTTGGAATCTTCCATTTCATTTCCTCCTGCACTAAGGAGCACCAATGTACTCTGGAACAATTAGACTGAGCCCATAGACTATTGTGTCCTAGATACTCGAACACATCGTTATTAAATGCTAACTGGCCTCTTTATTCTTTATAATTATTTTCATGTGTTTTTTAAAGAAATAGCTATGGTAACACTTAATGTAACTTTTGCATTGTGGAATTTTTTGAAAGAACATAAGTTATGGCAATGACCTTTGGAAAATTACTTTCCTTCCTGAGATAATTTACAACCTGTAGATAATAGCAGGTATCTTAATGTTTTCTTTCAGTCTCTTACTTTGTCACTGTTTCTTTTTATTGCATTAAGTAGATCCAGTACACAGCCCAGCTTCTGGGGGTAAAACAGCTGTATATTTCCCAAATAGCTGCAGTGGGGTAGACTGAGATAGGGTAACAAGCTATGCCCACTGAACCTGATTGGTCTTCTGCAATTCAATTAAAGTTCTCAGGTAAAGTAAAAGGAAATAGGAGGAGGTGTTTCCTATGCTTCTTACTTATTTTCACAGATAATTTTCATAGCAATTAGATGAATTAATTGTTATTGTAATCTCTGTTTTGTAAACGAGGACACTGAAGATCAGAGTTCAGTAGGTTATCCAAGGCCACAACTATGAGACATCCAGGAATCGAACCTAATTCTGATGTATCTATTCTGTTATTTTCCTTTATCAAATTATACAGGTAGTTATTAGAATCAAATGGCTCTAAAGAGCTGAAAGTTAAAAAAAGTCTTTTCATTTTTAAATCCTGCTTTACAGAAAAATACATTAACTACTTTTTATTTCTTCGCTAATATATATCTCCATATTTCTAAACTCTAAGTATGTTTGAATTTTTTATTTATCACATTTAGACCTTAAAAACTTTCTGTTTTGGTATATACGAATTAGTTGTATATACAAGGTCTGACAATTAAGTTCCATGCAAGGTTGTTGTACAAGGTCTGACAATTACGTTGGCAGTGCTGTACAAACAACTTGGTAAGGTTTCATAACCTTGGTATATATCAGTGTCTTACAGCTGCGTTTGTGTTGACATGTGGCAGTGTTTTGTAGAGTGGTATTCACTATTGTTATGTGTTTTTTGTGCTGTCATGAGACTGTTGAAGCTTGAATTAAAGCAACTCATACACATTAAATTTCTTGTTAATCTTGGCAAGAGTGGAAGTGAAATCAGGGACATGTTAGTCCAAGTTTATGGGAATAATGCTATGAAGAAAACGGCAGTGTACAAATGGATTAAACATTTTTCTGAGGGGAGAGACAGCATCACTGATGAAGAGAGTTCAGGATGGCCAGTAACAAGCAAAATTGATGAAAACATTGCAAAAATTCATCAAATTGTGTGTCAAGATCTTTGGTGACTGTGAGAAGCAGAGCAGACCAAATAAACAACAATAGAGAAACAGTTAATAAACTCTTTTTTTTTCTTTGAATCTAAGTCTTACTCTGTTGCCCAGGCTGGAGTGCAGTGGCATGCTCATGGCCACCACAGCCCAGGTGATCATTCTGCCTCAGCCATCCAAGTAACTGGAATTATAGGCACATGCCACCATGCCTGGATAGTTTTTTGATTTATTGTAGAGATGAGGTCTCACCTAGTTGCCCAGGCTGGTCTCGAACCCATAGGCTTAGGCAATCCTCCCATCTCGGCCTCCCAAAGTGCTGGGATTATAGCCGTTAGCCACTGCACCTGGCCAGTAAAATCTTAACTGAAAATCTTGGCATGAGAAAGGTGTGTGCAAAAATGGTCCCCAAAAAGCTCTTGGATCTCGACAATGCACCAGCTCACACAGCACTATCTGTGAGGGAGATTTTTAGCCAGTAAACACATAACTGTATTGGAACACCCTCCCAACTAACGTGATCTGGCCCCAGTGACTTTCTTCTTTACCCAAAGATGAAGGAAATATTGAAAGGAAGACGTTTTGATGGCATTCAGATATCAAGGGTAATAGGATGACAGCTCTGATGGCCATTCTGGAAAAAGAGTTCCAAAATTGCTTTGACTGGTGGATTAGGCACTGGTGTTGGTGCACAGCTTCCCAAGGGGAGGACTTCAAAGGTGACCATAGTGATATTTAGCAATTTTTCTAGAAAGTTTTCTAGGATGAGTTCACAAATTTAATTGGCAGTCCTCGTACACACATTCTTATTCTAATTTCTGTTCTCTCATTCTTTCAGTTACAATATTTACATTATTATCTCTATGTAAATGATATCCTCTGCCAAATTAAGTGATTCCTTTTTCTTTTTTTATAGAATTTTTAAAATGTTGGACTTAATATCTGTTTAATTGCTTTATTTACTTTAGCTATGTACCTCTTACAATTTTTTCTCAAATGTTCCAGTAGATATGTTAGAAACTGAAACACTTCAGATGACCTATAAGTTATGTCCCTCTCCCCAGAAGTCATGCTCTTCTTGTTCCAATAGACTCTGATTTCCTTTAGGTTTCTCCTCTTATTATCATCTGAAAACTTCTCTTCTCCACAGAAGTGGGTTGGGTCTATTGTTTCTTTATCCATCTCTTTTTCTTTCTATGCATACTCACTCATTTTTTGTAGCCCATATTCTCCAGTAATTTGTTTTTAAATTATATAAAATGAACGAGCATTGGGTTGTAGGAGTTGCTTATGTATTTTATATTAACCTCTTATCAGACCTATGATTTGCAAATATTTTTTCCACCTTGTAGATTTTTTTTTTTACTCTGTTGATTGTTTCCTTTGCTGTTCAGAATTTTGTTTGGTGTAGTCCAATTTGCTGATCTTTGGTTTTGTTGCCTGTGCTTTTCATGTTGTATACATGAAATCAATGCCACGTTCTTGACCTTGAAATTTTCTCTCTGTGTTTTCTTCTAGGAGGTTTAGAGTTTTGGTCATACATGTAATGTTTTAACTTATTTTGAGTAGATTTATTGCATGTTGTAAGATAAAGAATCAGTTATTTTGCACGTGGATATCTAGTATTCCCAGCACCATTTGTTTAAGAGATTATCCAATCTCTATTCCTTAAGAGTGTATTCTTAGCATTCTTGTCAACAATCAGCTGACTGTGTATGTGTGGACTTATTTCTGGGCTCTCATTATTGTTCCATTGGTATACATAGCTGCCTTTATGCCAATATTCTATTGTTTTGATTACTGAAGCTTTGTAATATAATTTGAAATCAAGAAATGCCAATACAACTGGGCACAGTGGCTCACACCTGTAATCTCAGTACTTTGGGAAGCTGAGGTGAGTGGATTGCTTGAGATCAGGAGTTTGGGACCAGCTTGGGCAACATAGAAAAACTCGTCACTAAAAAAAATAAAAATAAAAAATTAGCCAAGCATGGTGATGCATGCCTGTAGTCCCAGCTATGTGGGGGGCTGAGGCAGAAGAGTCACTTGAACCCAGGAGGTAGAAGCTGCAGTAGGTTTTAATTGTGCAGGGCTGGGTGACAGAGTAAAACCCCAACTCAAAAAATAAAAACAATTTTAAAATTGTATTAAAAACCAACCAACCAAACAAAAAAGTGTGATGCCTCCAGCTTTGTTCTTCTTTTTCAAGATTGCTTTGCTTATTTGGAGTCTTTTGTGGTTTATATGAAGTGGAGAATTGTTTTTTCCATTGTTATAAAAAATGTCACTGGAATTTTGATAGAACACTTATGAAATCTGTAGATCACTTTGGGTAGTATGGAGTTTTTTTTTTTTTTTTTGAATTGGAGTCTCACTCTATCACCCAGGCTGGAATACAGTGGCACACTCACAGCCACCCCAGTGTCGACCTGCTGGGCTCCGGTGATCCTTCTGCCTCAGCTTTCCAAGTAGCCAGAACTACAGTTGCGTGCTACCATGCCTGGGTGATTTTTTGTTTCTTGTAGAGACGAGGTCTCACCAAGTTGCCCAGGCTGGTCTCGAACTCACAGGCTCAAGCAATCCACTCGCCTCAGCCTCCCAAAGTGCTGAGATTAAGGCTGAGCCACCGGACCCAGCTGAGATTTTAATGATACTAAGTCTTTCACCTCCTTAGGTAATTTTATTCCTGAAAATTTTATGATCTGTGCTTCTGTTGTAGATGGAATTGTCTTCCAAATTTCCTTTCAGACAGTTTGTTTGTGTATTTAAAAAATGAGCTAAAGAATTCAATAGCATTTCTCCAAAGAAGACATGCAAATGGAAAACAGGTATGTAAAATAATTCTTAATGTCGCTAGTCATTAGGAAAATGGAAATCAATACTACAATGAAATATCACCTCACATCTATCAGGATGGCTATTATTTAAAAAATTACAATCATTAGCTAGAATATGGAGAAATTAGAACTGTTGCACACTATTGGTGGGAATGCAAAATGGTTCATCTGCTATGGAAAACAGTACAGAGTTTCCTTAAAAAAATAAAAAATAAAAATAGAATTAACATATGATGCAGCAATGTCACTTCTATGTATTAATCAAAAAGATTTGAATTCAGGATCCACAAACATATTAGCACTCCAATGTTCACTGCAGTACTATTCACAATAGCCAAGATGTAGAAATAACCTAAATATCCATAAAGAGATGAATAGATAAAAAATGTAGTATACACATACTATACAGACAGTGAAATAATCTGCCTTCAAAAAACAGAAATTCTGCAACATGCAACAACATGCATGAGCCTTGAGGACATTATACTAAGTAAAATAAGCCAGTCACAGAAAGACAAATACTGAATAATTCTCTTTATATAAGGTATCTAAAATAGTTAGATTCATATAATGAAAAAGTGGAATGGTAGGTGCTTGTGATTGAGGATAAAGGAATGGAGGATTACTAAACAACAGACATAAAATTTCAGTTAAGCAAGATGAATAAGCTCTAGAAATCTGCAGTAAAAACATCGTACCTAAAGTTAACAATAGTGTATTTTTTACTTATAAGAAGGTGGTACATGTTAAATGTTCTCACCACAATAAAATATACTTTTAAAAAAGGATATGAAAAAAAAGAGAGTTTTGTTGTTATTGTTTTTTTGTTCTGTATATTTTCCCCTTACATTATGGAGTCGTTTGACTGGTACGAATTCTAACTTGAAATCAGAATTTTGGAAATGGTGCTCCATTTTTTTTTTGTATCCCATGCTGCTGTTGAAAACTTCATTGTCATTCTGAATCCTGTTCCCTTACATGTGCCTTAACTTTTTTTTCCTTAAAATCTGTTAGAACTTTCTCTTTATACACATCATTCTGAAATAGTACTATGATGTGCGCTGTAGGGCTGTGAGTATGTGTTGCGTGTGTGTGTGTGTGTGTGTGTGTGTGTGTGTGTGTGTGTGTGTAGGAAAGAGGGTTTTGTTTTTTGTTTGTCTTAGACCTCAGTTCTTTCTTTCTGGTGACTTCCGTTTTTGAATACTGGAAATGTTTTTGTATTATTATTCAGTAACTTCCCACCATCTGATCGTTCTGTCCTTTCCTTCTGGAATTCATGTTTAGTTGAAATTTCTTCATTTATTATTTAACTTTTAAAATCATGTCTCTTTTCAAACTCTCTCCCTCCTTTTCTTGTTTTTGTTCAGCTTTCTTGAAGAGTCCTTATATTATTTTAATGTTAAAAAACTTCTAGCTTTTAAAAAGGCTCTTGATAGATGATTTCAACATCTATGAAGTTTTAAAAATTATTACTTTTAAAGTAGGCTTCTGCTGTCATGGGATATAATAGTTTTGTTTTTAATTTGTTTTATTTTTATTAATCTAATTTATGTTCACAGCATTTTTTTTCTTGTTTCTTCTAGAGTTCCATTTCTCTGTTGGTTTGGTTTCTGTTTTTTGTTATTTTTTTTATAATCGGTATTTTTTATTATGATATTGTGGGGTACAGTGAAGGATTAGGTATACAAATATGCTTTGTTCAGGCAGTCTTGTTGACAAGAGGTGTCTTCCCGTCCCCAGACAGATATTGACTACCCTTAATCCCATCTCCCTTCCCCTCCCCCCCAATAGTTTCCCATCTCTGTCAGTCATTTTCTTGTAGTATTATATTGGATGTTCAAAGTTCACTATATGAGTGAGAACATGTGATA
>CAUYQG010045234.1:0-14366 GCA_963574415.1 Tarsius wallacei | reverse complement strand
ATGCCCGGCTAATTTTTTTTTTAATTTATTGTAGAGATGAGGTCTCGCCAAGTTGCCCAGGCGGGTCTCGAACCCGCGGGCTCAGGCAATCCACTCACCTCAGCCTCCCAAAGGCACGGGATTACAGGCTGAGCCACCGAGCCCGGCTCATGCATGGTCATTTTAACCTCAGGCAACTATTGCGGCAAAGGAACTCCCATGGGCCTCTGTGGTAGACACTGGGAAGGGGAGGACCGGAGGGCCTTCAGGAGACCCCAGAGGAAGAGTTTGTAGCCCACCAGGTGGGGCCTTGGGGGCTGCCACAAGGCTGAGCACATTTCTTTGCTTGTTTCCACAAGCATAAAATGCGGCAAAGTTCACTTCCTGTAGGGCTTGTTGTAATGGTGAAAGAAGGTGAAATTGTGCCAAGTGATCTGGCAGACAGAACTCTCCAGAGATCTTAGCAACGAGCGCCAAGAAACAGGTGGCTCCTCCTAGCACCCAGCACAGAGTCTTGCTGGAGCGGATGTTTGTGAATCACTGTTGAACCCAGGAAAGGGTGCACATGGGATGGATGCCTTTGGCTTGTGCATTTCCTTCTGTTCCCGGGGTGACGAGGGGGTGCTTTAGTGCATGCCTAGGAGCTCTGCCAGGGTTCAATGTCCCTTCCTCTCCCTCACCGCTGAGCACGACCCCTCCAATGTGCTAAAGGTGCTGAGGATGGAAAGATGGCTTTCGTATGGTTCAACAAAATTAGGCAAAGAGTCTCAGAAAAGACAGCAATTCAGAAACAATGTAAAAAATAATTGAGTAATGATATTTTCCCTTGAGAATTGACTATAGATAGACTTTGCAGCACTCAAGAGATGTATGTGGCCAGGTGCAATGGCTCACACCCGTAATCCCAGTGCTTTGGGAGGCTGAGGTGGGAGGATCACTTGAGGAAAGGAGTTCAAGACCAGCCCAGGCAACACAGCGAGACCTTGTCTCTACAAAAAAAAATTTTTTTAATTAGCAGGGTGTGATAGCACATGCCTACAGCATCAGCTACATGGGAGGCTGAGGCTGTAGGATCACTTGAACCCAGGAATTTGAGGCTATGGTGAGCTGTAATCATGCCACTATACTCCAGCCTGGACAACAGATTAAGACCCTATCTCTAGAAATAATGATAATAATTATAGTAGTGATATTTTTCCTTGAGAGTTGACTAAAGATAGACTTCGCTGCAGTCAAGAGACGTATGCGGCCAAGTGCAGTGACTCACACCTGTAATCCCAATTCTTTGGGAAGTGGAGGTGGGAGGATCTTCTGGGCCATTCAGGCTTTCTGTTTCCCCTCTCTACCCTTGCTTCCTCTCAGATGGCCTCTAGGGGTTTTGAGACCTTGTGTTGGCTGGAAGAGTGGGTCTTGGGCCCTCACTGGACTCTGCTGCAGAGTGGCTGGGCTGGCCTGGCCTCCGGAACAGGGAACATGGAGGTCCCGTCTGGCCTTTTGGGGAGCCATGCTGGCTTAAAGTACTCTCCCTTCACTGATGCCTGTTTGTCCATCCCCAGGCCTCAGACAGTCCCCCAGGCCTGGCAGCATGCAAGGTGTCAACCCAGGGTGTCGCTTCAGGCTCACCTTCCAGCCGCAGCAGCCCTGCGGAAACCAGATTTCTCCGAGGGGCTTGCAACCTGCCCAGGCTGTGCTGGCAAACAAGAGGTCAGCCTTCTGTTCACATGGGCCTGATGTTTCTATGTCTCCCCATTCCTAGGGCTCAGCTGGTGGGGTGGAGTTGGGGCTGGTGAGGACCCGATGAATGACCTTCTCCTTACCTTCCACCTCCCCTCTTTATCAGCTCTGCTGGGGTGGAAGGGACCGGTAGTCTGCTTCTCTTCCTTCTTACCACAAGCATCCCCATTGATATTTTCTCCTTCCTGTCTGTACAAGTCTCAGAGTGCAGCCTCAATGACCAAAGGGACATTTATTTTCTCTAAGTTGGAAGAAACCCCAGATTTAGGCAGCAAGGCCTGGTTCCTCATATGTTTCTGGAACTGAAGGGATTTAGAAAGTTCTCTTGTATCCCCACACATCCTGACTTCCAGTAACATTTCCAAAGACGTCCTTTTTCGCTTTATAAATCTGTGACTATCTTAATCTCCTCTGAGAAAATAGCAGGAATGTTCTCACGCAAGAGAGCATGGTAGTGAAAATCTACAGTGGTATCCTCGTGTTATCCTCCAGCCCAAGAGAGGGCAGGAGTGTCGTCATGGCCCCTGGCGTTCTGAGAACCTGTCCCTGCCTCTCCCTCCCACCTCACAGTGGGCAACTCTAGCCTTGGCCCACTCTGTATGCTTGTCACAGTGTTGTCTCTCTGATCCCTAAAACACCCCAGTTGTGCCCATGTGAGGGTCTTTCCAGTTGTCTGTTCCCTCTGCCTGGGCTGCTCCTCTTACAGTTGCTTAGAAGACAGGGTTCTTCTCATTCATTGACTTAACACTTTTTTATTGAGTCCTTACCAACAATTAGGCACCATGCTAGGCACTGAGAATTTTGTGGCCAGCAAGAGTTCATCCCCTGGGGTGACTGTGAATATTCCTAAGTGCCAGGAAGGAGCGGCCCAGTGCACTGAGAGCTTGTCATGGGGGAGCAACAGAGTCTGAGGGGTCAGGGGATGTTTTCCTGAGGAATTGAAGACGAAGCTGAGATGTGAAGAAGGAATGAACTAGACCAAGAGGGAAGGAATAGCTGGTGCAAAGGCCCCGTGGTGCAAGGAGGCAGGTGCATACTGGGATGAAGTACTGAAGGATGCCCGATGGGTAGGGTAGAAGCAGTGAGGGAAGAGGGATCTCATTTGAGGCTGGGCTCTGTTCCATCCGTGAACAAGTCCAGTTGATTTTGTCTTCTCATTATCTCCCATCTATCTACTTGTCTCTGTTTAGCAAAACCCCATGGACCCTGTTGACTAAGTCTGTGGGGGGTGTCTTTAGGTGTCACCCATCTGTCCCTCGAGCAGTATTTGGCTGCCTCCTTCCCACGGCTTTTATGATGCAGCACTCACTGGTTTTTTTTTAATCTTCCAGAAAACCATGATTGATCCCCTTCTATCCTCTGTGTAAAATTGCCCTCTCCCCCCTATAACCTGCTATTTCATCCCAGAGTTCCTGCAGGCCTAGCCCTAGGCCACTCACTTTCTCTCCAGGTAACCGGATTGTTCTGTCTAGCTTTGGTTTCAGTCATTGCTGAAACAGAGATGACCTACAGCTTCTGTCCCTCAGTCCTGTCCTCTGAACCCTAGCTGTTTACGTGACACTTCCTTGAAATGAAAATTTTAGGTAAACAGCTCAATAGATATCCAAAACCAAACTGGTGATCTTTTCCTCTAAACCCAACCTCTTTCCAGAATACCCTGCATCAGTGACTAGCCCACCCTCCCCTTATACAAACCAGAATCTTTTTTTGTTTTGTTTTGTTTTTTGAGTCAGAGTCTCACTCTGTCACCCAGGTTGGAGTGCAGTGGCATAATCATAGCTCACTGCAGCTTGATCTTCTGGGCCCAAGCAATTCTCCTGCCTTGGCCTCCCAAGTAGCTGGGACTACAGGTGCATGACATGATGCCCAGTTACTTTTTAAAATTTCTTTTTGAGATAAGGTCTCTAAAAAAATTTTTTTCTCATGCTGATCTTGAACTCTTGGGCACAAGCAATTCTCCTGCCTCAGCCTCCTGATTTGCTGAGATTACAGACGAGAGCCACTGTGCCCAGCTCAGAACTGTCTTTAAAATGCAGATATATCTGGTTCTGTCTTGATTATGTTACTGTGATCCAGGATAGTCCCTGGGGAAATCATTCTTAGGAATGCTTTCTGAGTCTCTACACATTTCTCTGTTTTCCCATTGTAGCCATGGAAATAAAGAAATCTTCTCTTGCCGGGGAATCCAGCTGGCTGTGGACTGGTTCAGGGACAGAGGACACACCTACATCAAGGTTTTTGTCCCATCCTGGAGGAGAGAACCACCAAGATCTGATACCCCGATCAGAGGTACACTGGGGCAGATGGATGCTCAAGAAGTGCTATGCACTTTGCCTTGGTAGTACTCCTTACAACACTAGTCAATTATCTACTTAGTTTTCAATTTGATGATAGCTGTCTTTTTTATGGTACTGTGCACTCCATGAAGGAACTGATGATGAATATTCACTGCAATGGTCCTAGCACCTAGCTTAATACCTGGCATATAGACCGGGTGCTGTGGCTCACGCTTATAATCCCAGCACTTTGGTAGGCCGAGGTAAGAGGATTGCCTGAACCCACAGGTTCAAGACCAACCCGAGCAACTTCACTAGACCCCATCTCTACAATAAATCAAAACAAAATTAGCCGGGCATGGTGGCGCATGCCTATGGTTCCAGCTACTTGGAAGGCTGAGGTGGAAGGATCACCTGAACCCAGCAGGTCGAGGCTGCAGCAGCCATGAGTGTGCCACTGCACTCCAGCCTGGGCGACAGAGTGAGACTACAACTCAAAAAAAAAAAACAAACAAAAAAAACCTGGCATATAGTAGGTGTCCAATAAATAGTTGAGTAGATGAATGAATAAATGACTCTAGCTTTTAGTATGAATGATGAACAAGAATAATTGTGTCTGACAAATTTTAACACCTAAAGGAAGATTGGATCTTTATTCTAGTATATGGGATTTGAGTGAGACATTTATTTAATTAGGTCATATTTATTTATTGAATACCTAGTCCAATCTTTTCATTTTATTTATTTATTTATTTATTTATTTTTTTTTTTATTTTGAGTTGGAGTCTCACTGTCGCCCAGACTGGAGTGCAGTGGCTGCTCCCGGCCACCGCAGCCTTGACCTGCTGGGCTCCGACCGCCTCAACCTTCCAAGTAGCTGGAACTACAGGTGCGCGCTACCACGCCCGGCTAATTTTTGATTTATTGTAGAGATGAGGTCTCGCCAAGTTGCCCAGGCGGGTCTCGAACCTGCGGGCTCAGGCAATCCACTCACCTCAGCCTTCCAAAGGCGCGGGATTACAGGCTAAGCCACTGAGCCCGGCAATCTTTTCATTTTAAAAAAAGGATTGCCTGAGCCCCTGGGTTATCAATTTGGGCAATTTGGTGAGACCTCGTCTCTACAATAAATAAATAAAAATTAGTTCAGTGTGGTGGCGTATACCTGTAGTTCCAGCTACTTGAAAGACTGAACAGGAAGGGTTGCCTGAGCCCTGCAGGTGAAGGCTGTGATAGTCGTGAACACGCCACTGCACTCTAGACTGGGTGACAGAGTGAGAAAAAAAAAAAAAGAACAGAGACCCAGGGAATTTTTAATTTTTTTTTAAATTCTTAAATCAGCTGGGAACATCTTAAGCTACAACTATTTGAACACTCTCATTTAAATAAACAGGTTTCTGTTTGACTTTCTTATACAGATTGAGTATTCTTTATCCAAAATGCTTGGAACCAGAAGTGCTTTGGATTTAGGATTATTTCAAATTTTGGAATGTTTGCATTATATTTTCTGGCTGAGCATCCCTAATCCACATATCCAAAATCTAAACTACTCCCATGAAGTGTCATGTTGCTGCTCAAAAAGTCTTGAATTTTGGAGCTTTTTGGATTAAGGATGTTCCACCTATAAGAAGAGGTCAGATGCTAAGTTGTTGCTGGGATTGTCCTGGTGATTCTGAGAGGTTTCCTTGACTTGTTCTTCCAGCCTTTTAACCAAAGGTTTTGTTTTTGTTTTTAATTCTAACATGGGTTACCAATTACTTCTTCTTTTCTCTCTGTTATACATGCTATTCTTTTTTTTTTTTTTTTGAGTTGGGTTCTTACTCTGTTGCCCAGGCTGGAGTACAGTGGCATGATCAAGCTTCCTGCAGCCTTGACCTCCTGGGCGGTGATCCTTCTGCCTCAGTCTCCTGAGTAACTAGGACTACAGGTGCACACCACCATGCCTGAATTATTTTTTGAGTATTATTAATGTTTTTGTAGAGATGTTGCCTAGGCTGGTCTTGAACTCCTAGACTCAGCAATTCTCCCACTTCAACCTCCCAAAGTGCTGGGATTATAGGCATGAGCCACCTTGCCTGGTTGACATGCTATTCTTGTTTCATGGATGTGGCACCTTCTTGAACATTTCTATACTAAACTGACTTTTTAAAAAGTTCTTTTAATTTCTATACATTTTACCTATTTTTTGGACTCAATTCTCTTTGTTCATCTTGCTCTCTGTCTCTTTCTGGTAGATTTTCCTCTCAAAAGTATGGTGATCATTTTCATTTTCAGAACTAGATTGGTTAAATATACAGTCAGGCATCACTTAGTGATGGGGATACAGTCCGAGAAATGCATCATTGGGTGATCTTGTCATGGTGCAAACATCAGAGTATACTGACACCAACCTAGATGGTGTAACCCACTGTAAACCTAGGCTATGTGTTATAGCCTGTTGTCCCTAGGCTACATACCTGGACAGCATGTTACTATCCTGGATACTATAGACAACTGTAACACAATGGTAAGTATTTGTGTATCTAAACATACCTAAATATAGAAAAGATACAGTAAAAATACAGTACAAAAGAGAAAAAATGACACACCTGTAGAGTGCTTACCATGAATGGAGTTTGCAGGACTAGACGTTGCTCTGGTGAGTCAGGGAGAGAGTGGTAAGTGAATGTGAAGGCCCAGGACACTGTCCACTACTGTAGCCTTTATAAACACTGTACACTTAGGCCACACTGAATTTATTTTAAAAATATCTTTCTTCAATAACAAATTAACCTTAGCTTACTGCAACTTTTTTACTTTATAAGCTTTTACATCAAAAAAAAATTTTTTTGAGTCGGAATCTCACTCTGTTGCCCAGCCTGAAGTGCAGTGGCATGCTCACGGCCACTGCAGCCTTGACCTCCCAGGCTCATGTGAGCCTCTGGCCTAAGCCTCCTGAGACGCTGGGACTCCATGCAGAACATAGCAGGAGGCTGGAGTGGCGGTGGGAGCCATTTCCCTGCAAAGCCCCAGACTCCAGGGGAGGCAGTGGAGACAGAGTAGAAGTCAGGCAGAGGCAGGATGACAACTTGCGGGTGAGCCACTCAGGCCAACTGCCTCTACGAGCATGGACTTCACTCATTTCCTATCCTTGTCGCCATAAAGAAAGGCACCACACCTGGCTAACTTTTTATTTTTATATTTGCAGAGACAAGGTCTTGCTATATTGCTCAGGATGGTCTTGAACTCCTGACCTCAAGCAATCCTCCTGCCTTGGCCTCCCAAAGTGCTGGGATTACAGGCATGAGCCATGGCACCTGCTATCTATTATAACCTATGGGGGGCGGGGTGGGGGTGGGGGAGGGCTGCCTGCCACACATTCCTATGCCAAATGATGATGGTTTTATTCTGGGAGGTCAACAGTCACAGTGGGAGCCTTCTTCCTTCCTGGTGGTTGTATCTTCACTTCCTTTATGGCGACAGGGATAGGAAATGAGTGAAGTCCATGCTCGTGGAGGCAGCTGGCCTGAGTGGCTCACCTGCAGGTTGTCATCCTGCCTCTGCCTGGCTTCCACTCTGTCTCCACTGCCTCCACTGCAGTCTGGGGCTTTGCAGGGAAATGGCTCCCACCTCCACTCCAGCCTCCTGCTATGTTCTGGGCTGAGTTCTGTCCACGCTGTAGGATCAACATGATCCTCTTTGCTCCTGCCTTCCTAAAATATGTCAGAATCCTGGGTTTGTGGCTGTCTCCCACCCCACTTTTAATGTGATCCCCTTTTGGGCTTCTTTATTGTCATTAAAATGGGACTAGGAGAAGGATGAGGGATAAATACTTGCGTTTAGTACTCCACCATGAACCGGTTGCCCCAAATGACTCTCTATGGTCTGAACATGCAGTACCCTTTCAACAGTTGTGTAATATTTAGATACAATATTGGCAAAGAGTAAGGAAATTGTTTTTGGGTAGGGAAGGAATTTTTAAACAAGCCACAAGTGCAAATCTATAGGGGAAAGATGAATACATTTGACTACATTAAAATAAGAGCTTCTAGCTGAGTGTGATGGCTCATGCCTGTCATCCCAGCACTTTGGGAAGCCAAAGTGGGAGGACTGTTTGAGCCCAGAAGTTTGAGATCAGCCTGGGTAGCATAGCAAGACCTCGTGTCTACAAAAAATAGTCAGGAGTGGTGGTGCATGCCTGTAGTCTGAGCTACTGCTTGAGGGGCTGAAGCAGAAGGACTGCTTGAACCTAGGAGGCTGAGGCTGCAGCTATGATAGAGACCTTGCACTCCAGCCTGGGCAACAGAGTGAGACCCTGACTCAAAAAAAAAGAAAGAAAAAAGAAAACTACCATTCATTATTGGACATCACCAAAAAAAAAAAAAAAGAAAAAAGAAAAGAAAGAAAAGGCAAGCTCAATCTGTGGGGGGTCTGTCCTTCAGATACTACTGATGAAGGATAACTTTCTAGATCTAGAGAGAACATCTCCAAGTCAATGAGACAAAGACGATGAACCAACAGAAAGATGAGCCAAAGCATGAATGAACCATTCATAGAAGAGAAAGCATCCATGGCCAATAAACATATGAAAAGAGGCTCAATCTCATTAGTAACCAGAGAAATGCAAAATAAAACCACAATAAGAGGCCACTTTGTACCCTCCAGACTGGCAAAAATTCAAAAGCCTGAACATGCCAAGTGTTGGCAAGGTAGTCTCATATGCTATGTTGGGTATGTGACATGTCATCACCACGCTGGAAAACAATTTGGCATTATCTTGTGAGGTGCCTTTCCCTACAAATCAGCAGTGTCCACTCTTAGAGATATTCTATAGACCTTTGGACCTGCATGCAAAACTAGCAGTAATGAACACATTGACATAACCAGACCTCACATACTCAAGGGTAAATGAGAAAAGCAAGTTGTGTAAGTATATGTGATTTCATTTGTGTAAAGTCCAATGTGTAGTAACCACGTTGAAAATGACCCTCATACATATGTATTTTTTTTAAAGCAAGAGAATGATAAACACAAAGTTCTAAAACTGCAAGGGGCAGAGGGGACTTCCAAATATGGGCCACCTGCCATTTCTCAAAGAGGGTGATGTATATGTTGGCATTTAAAAATTGTTCTTCGTGGCCGGGTGCGGTGGCTCACGCCTATAATCCAGCACTTTGGGAGGCCGAGGTGAGAGGATTGCCTGAGCCCACGGGTTCGAGACCAGCCTGGGCAACTTGGCGAGCCCTCATCTCTACAATAAATAAAAAAATTTGCTGGATGTGGTGACACATGCCTGTAGTTCCAGCTACTTGGAATGCTGAGGTGGAAGGATTGCCTGAGCACAGCAGGTCAAGGCTGCAGTGGGCATGAGCATGCCACTGCACTCCAGCCTGGGCGACACAGTGAGACTCCAACTCAAAAAAAAAAAATTCTTTGTACTATAGATGCATTATGAACTTTTTTTTTTTTAACAAGGTCTTGCTCTGTCACAGCTCACTGCAGCCCTGGCCTTCTGGGTTCAACTGATCCTCCCACTTCTGCCTCCTGAGTAGCTGGGACTACAGGCACACGTCACTATGCCTAGCTAATTTTCACATTTTTTGTAGAGATGGGGTTTCACTATGTTGCCCAGATTGGTCTCAACTTTCTGGGCTCAAGCTATCCTCCAACCTTGGTCTCCCAACACTCTGGGATAACAGGTATGAACCACAGTGCCTGTGCACCTTTTAAAAGCCTGAAAACCATGTCATATAGGAAAGGACTTAAACTTGAGGAAGGGAACAGTTTACAGAGTATGCTAATACTCTTCTAAGTTCTGAGTAACTATTATGTATTGAAAGGTTTTTTTTTCTTTTTCACATATCTCCAAAGACAAAACTAAGATCAAGCAGTAGACCTTCCCGGGATGCAGATTTTAGTCCCCGATAAGACCTTGTACAGTTTGTACCACCTGAGACATGTTTCCATCCTTGCAAGTGTTTGCAAGAACTCTCACTCACCTGAGTTTATTCAGTCTACTCACAGACACTCTGAGACAGGTATAGGAGGTATTAGTATCCTACTTATATAGATGTAAAACTTGACATGAAAACAGGAACTGGAGCTCAGTCCAGAATCCAGGCTGTAGATTCTTAATCCCAGACTGTTTCTGTTGTATTCTTGAGTCCCTCAGATCTGTCAGTCATGGGACGCTTCACCCCAAAGGTGTCCCAAGCAGATTCCTGTATAGTGGGGGAAGACAGACCATGGCTACCAGCTGGGGGCCCAGGCAGGAGCCTTCCAGGTGGACACAAGGCTCCTCCTCATTGCTAGGGCATTACCAGGGTTTCACTTAAGATAGGAATGCCCTTTTCCAGAAGGCCTCTGTGTCTGTGATCAGGGCACTGTGACATGGAGCCCTCAAAAGCTGTGGCAGAAACCTTCCTTCTGAAGCGACTCTCCCCTGTTGGTGCCCTCCTCTGGACTCCTGTCATGAGGCCAACTGACCTCTTGACCTCTGGCTGCGGCAAATTCAGTGACATTAAGTGCGTCCCGTCCCCCGCCCCCCCAGCTCCTCCCGCTCCTCATCTGCCAGGCTGGGGAGTAGGGCGTGGGGAGGCGGGAGGGACTCAGGGAGGGGGACCCCGGGCCGCGCTCTTGGGGGTGGGGCCCTGACACGTGGTCTCCGTCCGGACCCCAGAGCAGCACGTGCTAGAAGACCTGGAGCGGCAGGAAGTGCTGGTGTACACGCCGTCGCGCAAGGTGCACGGCAAGCGGCTGGTCTGCTACGACGATCGCTACATCGTGAAGGTGGCCTACGAGCAGGACGGCGTCATCGTCTCCAACGACAACTACCGGGACCTGCAGAGCGAGAACCCCGAGTGGAAGTGGTTTATCGAGCAGAGGCTGCTCATGTTCTCCTTCGTCAACGACCGGTAGGGGGCGGGCGAGGGTCCAGACGCGGGAGGGCGGGGGCGAGGCACAGGCCACGCCCACGTCTCGGCAGAGGCTTGGAGTCAGGGCACAGCCTGCCCTGTAGACAGAGCTCCCCAGGCAGCGCGGTCACCTCTGGCCCTCCGGGTCTCCTCTCCTTTCCGGCCGGCCTCCTCTGCGGGCACTTTCCCCAACAAGATATTTTGTCTGGGACGAGCGATTTCCATGGCCACGTCTAACTGACATCACAGAGTTGGCCAACAGGTGGGCCACGCACGGGCTCACGCCACCAGTTACTTTTTTCAGGGTCTCACTCTGATGCCCAGGCTGCATTGCTCTGATCACAGCTCACTGTAGTCCCCATCTCTTGGGCTCAGGTGATCCTTCCGCCTCAGCCTCCCGTGTAGCTGGGACTACAGATACACACCACCACAGCTGGCTAATTAAAAAAATTTTTTTTTTTTTTTTTGTAGAGACAAGGTCTTGCTGTTGCCCAGGCTGGTCTCAAATTCCTGGACTCAATCAGTCCTTCTGCCTCGGCCTCCCAAAATGCTGGGATCATGGGCGTGAGCCACCACACTCAATTTTTTTTTTTTTTAATTTAATGCTTCAAATAAGAGCATTGAGATAGTCATCATGGAAACAAATCTGAATTTTACTGTATTGCCCTCTGTTTATTTCAGGTTTTTGGCTGTTGTTTGTTTGTTTGTTTTTGAGACAGCCTCTTACTTTGTCACCCAGGCTTGAGTGCAGTGAAGTGATCATAGCTCACTGCATCCTCAAACTCCTGGGTTCAAGCAATCCTCCTATCTCAGCCTCCCAAGTAACTAGGACTATAGGCAAGTACCACCATGCCCTGCTAATTTTTAGGATTTTTTTTATTTGTAGAGATAGGGTCTTGCTATGTTGGCCAGGCTGGTCTCCAGCTCCTGGTTTCAGGAGTTACAAACCCCTTTTGAAGGTGAAGAACCTCCTGGCTCAGCTCCTCAAACTGGTGGTATTACAGGTGTGAGTCACCGTACCTGCCTTTGACTTTTTTTCCTCTTAAGTTTTGAATTACATATGGCAGTGAGAAATAGGATCTTATTCTTTTGGGCCACAAAGATCCTTACCTGCCCAGCCCTGACTCTGTCTCCATACCTGTGGGGTGAAATATTCAAGAGAATTTGGTTGGTTCATCTAGTCCCCAAATAGTGCCCCTGGGTCAGATCCAACCAGGAGCAACCAGCTACAGTTGGGAGAGGGGAGGGATATCAGGGTCAGCAGGTGCTGAGGGCAGACCCTGGGAGCCTGGTAGGGTGGACAAGGGCCTGGAGACTAGATTTGTGTGGGACTAGGTGGGGTGGGCACAGCAAGCTGGGACGTTGCTTTCATTTCAATGACTGTTCTGGGCAGTGTAGCTCGGCCCCCATTCTGAGGTCTCCGACTGGCTTTTTGGAATGTGGTTTGACATACAACTCCCAGTTCTGTGAGGAGAGGTACTGTATCTGTCTTACATGCCATGTCCCCAGTGTGGTTGGCACCTAGCAGTCATGCCATGACTACTTGCAGATGGATGAATGAGGGAATGAGCGGTTGTGGCCTGGGGAGGGGCAGCAGGGAGAGGGCAGGAGGTTCTGTGGTCAGGGCTCCGGCGACTTGCACACGCCAAGGCTGGGATGTGGTGTGGTGCTGTGGATACAGCTCAGCCTTTGAAGCAGTCAGGTGGGGTTTCCTCCTGAGGCCCTGCCACTTCCTGGCTATGTGTTGTGGGGGAGTCACTTAGCTTCACTGAGCTGAGCGTTCTTCACCTTGAAGAGGGATGAAGAACATCACCTCTGAGACCGCCATGAAGATTGCAGAGAACTGTACCCTAGAAGTGGTAGTGGGTATTCTCGGGCCAGACCAGGACTTGGTGTCGGGCGGGGGGCACTGTTTATCCCTGCTGCCGCCTGCCCCTGCGGCCCTGGGAGTGGAGACACCCTCCTGAGCCCCAGGGCAGATGCTGGATGCAGCGCCCTGCAGGAGCCCCCATGGTCATATCCAGATTCATAAGGCCAGCGGCTCTCACTGTCCAGCTTTGGTCTGGAGAAATCTGGTGACTGTGGGTTCCAGAAACCCTCACTGAGGTCTGATGGGTCATGGCTGCCACTGGCCTTGTGACAGCCTGGGGCCTGAGCCAAGTCCTTTTGATGCACTGGCCTCGGCTAAGGGCCTGCCAAAGGCTTCCTGGGCTGCCAGAAAACAGGACTTGCCACTCGCCTGTGAGCGAGGGCACCCGCCCAGCGCCCAGGGCACGTCCACAGGGCCCTCTTGGCACTGCTCCCATTCCTGAGAGAGCAGATGGGGAAGGCTTTGGGAACTTGTAATAACCACAGTGGGCAGCTGTCCAGATACTTGGTCAGGGCCTAATTATGAGAAGCTGGCTGTGCAGCTGGGAGCTGGGCCACGGAGGCCACACGGGGCCAGGAAGCACCCAACTTCCTGCAGGGTGAGATCTCAGCCTGACTCCTGACTCTTAGAGGCCACCAACCCATGAAAATAGCCCCTCGGCTGTTTAGAATCCACTCCCCCCATCAGATCCTTTGCATGATCTGGAACTGTCTCCAGAAACAAAAGTATTTATATAAAAAAAGTGGCTCTCACTAAAAGAGGGGGGTAGTCTTCCTTCTGACGAAAACTCCAGCCTTTCCCCTTCCAGCCCTTCTTTGGTAGGGCTCAGTGCTGAGGGGAGGGAGGGGACAGGTAGGGGTGGGATTGTGTCCGAAAATGGCTTGTACAGAGTCAGGGCAGCCTTGGAAACAGTCCAAACCCAGTGCCCCTGGAGCTTGCCGACGAAGAGGTCGAGTCTTCAAGGAGGCCCTATGTGCAGCCAGCACCTGGGATCTGCTTCCTCTGTGGTTCTCTGACTAATATTTCAAACTCTCTGTTCATATTGGTCTTTCACCTGGATATGCCCAGAGCTGTGTTTGGCATGGGGTGAGACACAGGAGAAGTGGGACCTAAGCCTTGAGGAGTTCAGACAACTCTGGAATCTTCTGGGACTGTTGGTTAGCCCCACGGAAATTTTTCTTTTCTTTTTTTCAAAGTCAGGGTCTTGCTCTGTTGCCCAGGCTGGAGTACAGTGGCACGATCATAGCTCACTGCAGCCTTGAACTCCTGGGCTCAAGTGATTTTCCCACCTCTGTCTCCTGAGTAGCTGGGATGACAGGTGTGCATAACTGCACCTGGCTGTTTCTTTTTTGGGAAAGATGCTGCTCTTTATTGCCCAGCTGTTCTCAAATTTCTGGCCTCAAGCAGTCCTCCCATGGAGGTTTTAACCTTTTATTGAGGACACTGGGCAGCCAGGGGAGCCCTAGAGCAATTATGCTTTGGGTTTTTTTCTAGATAAAAATCACTAAGGAGGTGGCTAAAATGCAGATTCTTGAACAATCTCAGATTCTGACTCAGCAGGTCTGTGTGAAGCTCTGACTGCATTGTTGTTGTTGCTGTTATTATTTGAGATGGGGT